>RJWM01001342.1:0-159453 GCA_004363535.1 Dasyprocta punctata | reverse complement strand
ATTTATAAACTGTGAGTGTTAAAAAATACAGACTCCCAGGTCCCTCCTCAAGCTTGATGGTTCAGAGGAGATGTCAGGGAACTTTAAACAAGGGGCAAAGCAAGTGTTTTTGCTCCAAGTTTTCCTTGGTCACAGGACTTTCCTCCATCCATCTGCCCTCCTTAACCCTCTATTTCTGAGTCAGACCTTATCTGCACTGATGGCGATCCTCCTGTCTCTCGTGTGACGTGGTGCATGTGCCTGTCCCATGGGAGCAAGGCCAAGGGAGAATGATTTCTTCCAAGGCCTGGGGCAGAGGAACAGGTGGGAGCCACGAATGCTTCCTGGTAACGGGGTGGAAATGCAGGTTTCTTGCAAGTGACACTGCCACTCTGCTTCCTCCTGCCAGGGAAGGGTTCAAGGTGCATTTCCAAACTGGCTCCCCACCTTGCAGAGATCTCTCGGCAGGCAGGAGGGAGAAAGCCCAGAGCTGGACACTGGACCACTCGCAGCCCTAGTGCCACAGAGCACTGTCCTCTCCCCAACACCCACAGAGAGCTACATCCGCCCACTGTCCCAAGTCTCACTTGTAATTTCCACGACAACCCTGAGAAATCTCAGTGCTCCTCCTGCAGCAGGCAGATGTAAAGTCTCTGCACAAGGGCCATCCAGTTAGGATGGGACTCATAACCACACGTCTCAAGGAAGAAGTTACAGAATAAAACCCACCTGCCCTATCCTGACAAACTCTGCCTGGCGAGCCTCCTCTTTCTTCCGTGCTGATTTGGGTGATTCAGGCAAGACATCACTAAACGACCGTCTATTGAGCATGTTCTAAAAGAGAAAAACAATCGACCAATTGCATAACACTTCTCAAGTTTTACCCTTTGGCTTCTCTTAATGCATGACTTTCCAAGAACAGTACCCCAAAAAGCTGGCTGACATGCCTGCCTGCCCCAGGCCTGCACCTGGATTCCCACAGGCCTAGCTTCAGGAAAACATATTCCTGTGCATGGATGTTCAACACCCCTTCTCCTGAGGGTGGCCAGGAGGGAATGCCAGCTGTGATGGCCCCAGAGGTCCTGACAGCAACGATCAAAGGGATGCTTTTGCTCTAAGCAGGGCTTCGGTGGTAGGACTCAGCTTGGACCCCACGGGAGGGAAAGGAGATCATGGACCCAGGTACCTTATGCAAATCTGGCATCAGATCCTGGTATAAAGATCGAATCAACATGTCCAGAGTACGCCGGCGTTTCTGGGCAAAGGTTGGGGTTTCCAAGGTGGCTTTTTCACCATTAATTACTAAAACAAATCAAGTTTAAAAGGGGATTACAAATGTCAGTAACCACTGAAGAATGTTCTTCTCAAGGAAACTGCTCACGGAGAACACCACCCAGCTTCCTAACACTGGCACTGCCTGCCGTTGGTCTGACCTGCCTGGAACAGAAGGAAGCTTGAAAACTCTCCACATCTGTGTGTGGATCCATGCAGTCCCGCGGCATGCCAGGCTTCCTGAGCAGAGACAGATCGCAGCCTACCTGGACAGCTCTTTAGCCACACAGCTAACCTTCCACCCACCTAGGATGCCATGCGGAGGGTTAAGGATATATTTCCTGAACTTTTTAAGAAAAAAATAACAGTTGTCTCAGCAGGATACTGGGGGTTTTAGCCTACAGCCAGAAGCTTCTGGAGAGAGCTGGAGTTTTAGCGGACGGTGGACACTAAGAGACAATAAAGGAAAATGTGCAGTTATACACAAGAGCACAGGACAGGACGTGTGCTGTGGAGGTCAGGAGTTTGAAGGCAAGACAGCTGTGGGGTGGAATCCACTCTGCTGTTGGCTGCGAATTCTAAGGCAAAATTTTTAGCTTCTTGGGGCTTTGGTTTTCTACTTCATAAAATGGGTACAGCAGTATTTCCTTAGGGGATTGCTGACATTTATGTGAGATAATAACTGTGAAGAGCACACTGTTAGTTAGGCACACTGAGCTGAATATGTATTAAATTATTAGCTTTTTCATACAGGGGCCAAAAGAAAGTCAGTGTTTGTAGTCTGAAAAACGGAACATTTGGGAAATACACATTCTTCAGACAATCTGTCTTCTGGGGACGAGCTGGGCTTGTGTGCAGAAAGATGTTTCTTAAGGATTATCAGTTATGTATTTTTTTTCTTTTTCTTTTTGAGGTACTTGCTGTTGAATCCAGGCCCTTCACACAGCCTCTCTTTTCATTTTTTATTTTGAGACAGGGTCTGGCTAAGTTGCTCAAACTGTGCTCAAACTTGTGATCTTGCTGCATCAGCCTCCCAGGGTGCTGAATTACAGGTGTCCGGCTTGTGTCTACTATTTTCTTTAATTCTGTGATTGGGAAATGTTTTGTTGAAGGATTTTTTTTTTCCTTAGTAGTGTAAAAAAATCAATTCTAGATGATTCAGTTAGGCTGAATAGGAGGAAAGGCCAATGTTCTTGTTGAGATGCTATTTCTTCCTTTCTGCGAATCCACCTTCTGGTCCCAGGGGTTCTCCTGCTGCCAGCCATTCAGCCCCCTGCTCTGCCTTTCCCTCTGAGTCCGTTCAGCCTGTTCTTCCAACCTGTGTGCCTTTCGGTCTTTGCATTAAACCAATGGACTCTCGCTTCCCTTCATGCTGGGTTTCTGAGGGTGTTGACAAGTCACCCCAAGTCTGGCTCCATTGAAATGGGTAGATTCTGCTGGCGAGCTGCATCTCCAGCGTTGCCAGGTGCCCCCTCACTAACCGAGCTTAAAGGACCACAGCACTGGGCCAGAGCCCCAGGCTTCCAAGGCCCTCTCTGCGGCTAGCTCCTGCACCTGTTCCCTGCTGCCAGAGCTTTGTTTCTTGCTTTCTACCTGATCCTCTGGACTTGAACCAGAAGGACCTGACAGAGTTTTTGTTGTTGTTGTTGTTACTGGGGACTGAATTTATGATCTCATGCTTGCCAGGCAGGTACTTATGCTGCTGAGCCAGGACCCCACAGTTTTAAGACTTGGGCAATCTCACAGAGAATTTTAGAGGTCTGGCTTTTTTTGGAAAATAGCCTATCTGCTAACCTCAGGTTCATGCACCCGAAAGGTAGCACCTAGTTGAGCTCTGGACTTCTCTCCTCTGCCCATGTCTCTCACTCACTCCTTCCCTCCCCACCTCTCCGGGCACCTGAGTGTGGGACCTGGCATTTGAAATAAGGGGTGCAGACAGTGCAAAAAAAAAAGAGAAACAGTCCTTCTCTTCTGCAGGTGGTTGCAGCTGATCCCAATGTCAGGAGGGGCCTCTGGAGCAGGTTAAAGCACAGGAGGTGACACTCTGGGGGTGAGTGGTGTAGCACAGGCAGCCTCAGTCAAGGGGCTCCCCACGGCTCCCTTCCCTAGGACAAGAGTGGGGAGCAAAATGGAGACCTCTGCAAGGGGCTTGAGAGAAGAGTGGTAAACAAGTGGCTTGGTTGAGCCTGGAGTTAAGTGACACGTATTCCTTCAAGGGTCAAATACAAGGGTAGATAGACACAGGAGCCTTCTGTGGTTGTCCAGGGAAGATGCACTTGCAGGGCCATGAAGGACAGATAAGAAGAAAAGGCAAAAGAGGGACAGCACAAGTCTGTCTTGCCCTGGCCTGCAGAATTGGCCTTGGCCAGCCCTACAGGAGCATTAAGATTAGAAGAGGAGGAGCAGGTGTCTGTGAGGAATTCTGTAAGGCCCTGGACTCAGTGCCACCTTCGGGCCAGGTGATCAAGACAGACTCAGAGGAGAGGATGAGAGGTTTTCCAAATGCTCCCAAACCACATGGCAACAGTGACAGATTTAGGCAGACTCTACGTGGGTGGGAGGAGACGGGAGGCAGCCAGCAAAGTAGACACAGCGCCCAGTGTGCCTGGCGGAAGGCTGAAACCAGTCTCTTCACAGAGGGCATGGACTGAGCAACTGCCACGACCTGGGTGCTGGTAGGCTGGGTACCGAGTGGCTTCTTTCTGATCACCAAGGAGGCAGCCCCTTCAGACAGAATAACCAGGGCACTCTGGGGAAGATGCGGCAGGGCTCTGTGCTCAGCAGACGGGGCTCACATCAGGTATGGGGTATCATGAGGGAGGCTGCTGAGGCCTGGGGCAAGTGGGCTCCCATGCACAATCTGTTTCTGACTCATACGTGTGCCCCTGCCCCCCAGCTCTCGCCATCCCTAAGCCCATATCCTAACCACTCTTTCCCCACCTCACCCCACTCTGTCAAAGGCCCAGATACACACATGTGCAGAGACTCAGGATGGCTGCATCAGAACCCAGGACAGAAAGGTCAATTTAGGGTCCCCATCGCTGTGAGGGGTAAGGGTAAAAAAGCGCGAGGTAGGTGGGCAGGATCAGGCAGGGTGGATGAGGACTCGGGAGGAAACCCGCATGCCACCATCAGAAAACGGAGTATGTGTTGGGTTGAGAACTGATGGAACACGGCTTCAACAATGACCTCTTCTCATGCAGTGCCCCAGGGGAATATGCAGAAATGTGTTCTGACACGGAACAAGTCACAGAAACATTTCGAAGTGGAGACTTACATTTCACTAGCAAAAAGTCCCTGAATTCCTGGTGGTCTGTAAACACCGGTGGGGATGGCAAGGGTGGGCCAAAGAGTGGTACGCTTTCTTCTGAAAATATTTTCAACCTACGTAGAGAGCATTCCAGAATTAGTTGGTTTTTGTTGAGAGGTCACCGATATTTTGCCTGTCACTCTGAACAGCAGACTATGTGATGTGTTAGGAATATGGATCCCACAGCAGGACCTCAGGCCATCATCTGGGCCTCCTTTCCAGCTCCGACAATGCACTTCTAGGGTGGAGGCTGAGTCCCCCAAGTTCTCTGTGGTCTAACTCCCTGATTTATGGATGAGGCCACTACTGCCTGCCCACTGCACTGGGTAATTTTGTCTTGGCATTGACTGTAATTCTCACCAAAGCTGTCAGGTGGGTACATCACCTTCATTCTACACAAGGCTTAAGGCTCTGAGGAGATGAACACTTCTGCACAGCCTCAGAATCAGTAAGTGACAGGGCTGGGATTCAAACCCAAAATCTATTTGGTAAAAGTTCAAGGTCTTTCCACAACATCGTGACACCTTTAGACAGATTAATTTTTCAGAACAGAAGGATAAGTGGGGAAGGCAGACGCCCAGGAAAGAGAGCCAAGATGAAATCTATCAAACTTGTCTCACATAAAGTACAAAAAAATATCAAACTAACCCTGACCCTTGCATCTGCTGCACTGAGCAAATCTTTCCTGAAGAGAGGTGGCCCTGAAGAACGTTTGCTAAGGTGAGAGTACTTATGGTAAATCAGACAACAAGTGTGTACACCAAGACTCATACAATCAATGCCAAATTAACACATAAGCAGGAGGATTAGAACAAGAGAAAGATAAGGTCATTACCCACCTGTAATTGTCATTTTGTTGGTCATATCTCACTAAGGCAAAGATATCTGTGCCAATGGTCAAGGAAACCAATCAATAACCTGATGCTCACAACTGACAGCTTGTGCTTCAAACACCCTGTGCAGAATCATTTTGACTGTTACTTAAGGACACCTATTGCTCTTGGCTGGGACAGAAGCTCAACTTCTTTAGACAGACAGGCCAGGAGGGTGCATGTGAGGGTGCTGTGACTAGGGTTAGCGTCTGTGCGCTTCTGCTGGGAAGGGATAAATCTCTGAAGCTGTCAGAAGAGCAACAGGAAGACAGACACTAAACAACAAAGCTGCCAACAGAGCAAAAAGAGCAATTCCCTCGTCTGGAAATACAAACAAAAGCCCAACATGAAATTAGTCACATATTTCATCTCACACATTTTGAGAAGGAAAGCAAATTTAAATGTTGCCACTATACACCTTCTCTCTCACTCCTTCTGGCTTTGGTAGACAAAACGAAACAGAATAAGCCAATGTGGCTGGTGGTGGCTTCTAAGCAAAGTCTACTCTGCTTGGGCTACAGCCTGCCAAGTCCGGAATAGCACGATCGCTGCGGGTGTAGCTCGGTGTAGTGTGTGCCTAACATGTGTCAGGCCCTGCCCATCTCTAGCACCATGCACACCTGTGCACACACACACACACACACACACACAAAGTAAATTATACAGTATGTGAATCATGTTTCATTAAAGGTCTTAAAAAGATAAAAAATAAAACAGCACAACCATCCCCAGGAGCCATCGTTTCCCACTCTTCCCTACCCTGCCACCTGCCGTGCCCAGCTGGCCTTACAGGGTTGTGAGGTCCTCCGTCCCCAGTGTTCTCACGCTGGAGCTCAGCGGGATGGATCGCCACGGGTAACTATCCTCTCCTCCCTTTCCAGAAGCAGATGTGCCAAGCCCTATGTAAAGCCTTCAAGTAAGGGAAACCCTAAGATAATGACTACTTCTCGGTCACAAAGTCACCTCGCTTCCTCTCCTGTATGGCACCACACTTAGAGAAGTTCAGCTTTCTGTTCTGTATGAACCACTGCAAGATATAGGGAACATCGCCAGTCTTCAACCAAGCAAGCAGGGGAGATGGTGCTCAGTGTGGATGAGAAGGAAGAAAATCAGAGTTCAGGTGGAGGTGCGTACCCATTTTCTTTCCTAGTCTCATGGAAGACATTTGACAATCTTAGCTTTTTTTTTTTTTTTTTTTCCAAATCCAGTTTATTTCAAGAATCTTAGCTTTTAAATACTTACTTCTATGCTGCATTGTTAGGCTTTAAGGAACAAATCAAAGTATAGAGAGCAACCTATTTCCAGATGTGTGAGTCACAGGGCTCCTCGCTCCACGTGTTTTCACTGGGCGTCTGGGGAATACGAGTAACTAGATGAGAACTGATTTTGAAACTGTCTGTTGCAGAAAACTGTGGAGCCACCACTTTTGGGTTCTAACTCTTGGTCTGGCTGAGCTGGGTTCTGATCCTGCAGGGAACTTCAGCCCCACCCTGGGAATTAGCTGGCTTTACGAGTTGAACAGGGATTAGGCGAAGCAAATAAAAATCTCCTAGTCTATCAATTTTCAAAGTTCAAGAGGAGGATATGCAGCAGCTATTATCAGGGCTTAGGTTCAACCAGGACAAATTAGTTTGGCTTTTATTTTTTAAAAAATTTATTTCTGGCTGGGAGTTTGGCTCAGCGGCTTAAGTGCCGGTCTAGCAGGCTCGAGGCTGTGAGTTCGATCCCCGTTGCCACAAAAAAAAAAAAAAAAAAAAAAAAAAAAAAAAATTATTTCTTTTTTTTTTTTTGAGACAGGGTTTTGCTGTGTAGTCCAGGCTGGCCTTGAACTCATGGCAATCCTTCTGTCTCAGACTCCTGAGTGCTGGGATTATAGGCATGCACCACCACACCTGGCTTGGCCATTTAGTTGAATTTAGAAATTTTTATAACTAAAGCAAATTTCTCTAAGGATTCATTCACTACCTGCCATTCCTTTAATTCATTTATTACTGATAGATGGTAGGAAGTTCCCCTCAGTTCAACAGACTGCAAGATATTTCGGAAGTGGAGAATTCTCTGAGAGTTAATCCATTCACCACTCTAATGGATGAAGGGAGGAAGAGGGAAACACGCAATAACTAGGAAATTATTATCAATTATTAGGAATTAGCAAAAATTCTAAAGCAGCGGGTCTCAGGCTCTAGCAATGCAAAAATGTCAAGGGTAGCATGTGGGTCATGAGGGTCACTTTAAGTCCAACGAGGCTGCTGAACTGGAGCATGTGCAGAGGCCCAGGATACGTGTAAAATGGGAGCGGATCATGGAAGGCTTAAAGGCAGGAGAAGATTCCTCTCCTTCCTGGAACACGATGGTGACAATATCGTTTCCAATGTGGCGCTTCCTTTCCACCTGTGATGAGCATAAATGACATCGCTGAGATCACTCAAACACAGAGTTAAAAATCATAGCACAAAGGGTAAGAAACTGATCAAAGTGGAAAAGTAACTGGGATAAGGGAAAGGAGGAAAGAAGGAAGGGAAAAGGAAAAGGACATAAATTTGTATATATGCATACATAAGATAGCTATAATGACTATACTACTAAATGTATGACTTACGGAAAAGAACAGTTAATACTCATATGATTAGATCAATTTTACATGTCTATATCTGTTAATCTAAACAACCCTTTTGAAGGTAATGATGTGCAATATTACAACCATTGTCAAATTCCTATCATCTTGTTTTGTAAACCTATAATGTTATTATATTGGAATTGTTGTTGTTTGTTTGTCTCTTTTGCTTTTTGTTTTTCTTTTTTGTTTTTTTCCTCTTAAAAAAAAATCATTACACAGTACGACAAACCACAAAGGTCACTGCAGAGCCCTGATCATCAGATGTCCTTGACTTTCTGCCTCCCATGTTTCACCAGTCATCTTGGCTCTCCCAGCCCTCTCCCAATTTGAACTTGCATTTCCCTTGACTCCAAAGCCTCCTGGATAGCCTCCATTCTCTTCCAATATTACCGTGCCTGTATTGTTTATCTGCATGTATTATCTCTTGATCCTCATTTGATAGGAGGTGAGCAGGAGAATTCCTGGGAGGGGGGCTCAAAGGTGTATTTTTATAAACACCTCAGCCAGTTCCTCCCCACCTCTTCCCTCCTCTTCTACCTCACAGCACCAAGCACTCTGCCTCTGAGCTGCCTTTCCAGCCTGCCCTAGCTAACTCTAAAGCATACGCTTGGTGAGAAATGGTCCTTCTTAATTTGACTCCTGCTGACCTTTCCAAAATGATCTAGATCTGTGGTCAACACACTTTTCTGTAAGGGCCAGATGGAGAATATTTCTAGCTTTACAAAAGCAGCCACAGACAAAGCATGAACAAGCAGGCATGGTTAGCTGTGGCCCATGGGCCATAGTTCGCTGACCTGTCCTAGGCCTCTGCTTGTCTGCTCAAACACAATGACTCGGCGCTCCTCTGGATCCCTGGTGTCCTTAGTTCTGGGACATGGCAGACTAATGATGGGTACTCTTGGTCACACGCGTCACTGGAAGGTGGGGTTCATGTGCTGTTGCCTTGAATATTACTGCTGATTGAATACTGCAGCAGGGAACAAATGGTAGCAAAGCTCACCCTAGACCAGTGGCCCTGCCAGCCTTTAAAAGGACTAGTAGCTTCTGTCACCTCTCTCTCAGGACATGTGCTTTTGGGAATACTGAGTCCCTGTGCAGCAGAGATGGGAGAGAAGACCACTGTGAGACCCTGACACTGCATGGAGCACGGAGAGGGCAGGTGTCCTCGTCCAGCTCAGTGGCCAGGTGGCGGCAACTGATGGAGACCAGCGGAAGCTGCTGGCTGGGACCAGTCAGCCACAGAACCAAGAGAGATCAGGAGCCGAGCGAACTCAGCTGCCAAGTTCTGGCGTGGTTTGTTATATAGCAAGAAGTAAGCCAACAGGGGCCTTGCTTGCCCAACTAACTTTGCCTAGTTTCTGATTTCTGAGTATCTCAAACCTGGCCATCTGTCTAAGCCTGGGCAAAAGACACCACTAGGAGGTCTCCCTGACCTTTCAAATGTCATCTTTTTTGTCTCACAATGTCCATAGCACTTTTCTGATGTCATTCTTATGTAAACACAGATTTTTTAAAAATCAGGACTCGAACTCAGGACATTGTGCTTGCCAGGCAGGTGCTTGTGCTGCTCAGCTATATCCCCAGCTCTGACGACATTCTTACGGTGCTTCTACCTTTTTGTTTTGCATAGGGGTGTTTTCTGTCCCTGCCCTCCAGCCTCTAGTCTGCCCATGAGTCCTGCAGAGCAGATCTCCGACTGATTCGTATAGGAATTAAGCAAATCATTCCCAATCTGCCAGTGAAGAAACCAAAGTTTGTAGAGCTTCTAATAATTTCAGTTCCATTGAATTAAAAAAATAGTATTTATTGTTGGTAATGATTTCTTCAGCAACCAAGAAATCAAAAACACATGCAATAACAAAAGAAAAAAATTGGACTCCATCAAAATTTAAAACTTTTGGGCATCAAAGGACACTATCACCAGAGGGAAAAGACAGCCCAGTAGACAGTGGGAGAAAGCATTTGCAAAGCATGTATTTGACAAGGGGTTTATAGCTAGAGTCTAAACTCTTGCTACTCAGTGACAAAAAAATAATTACAGCAGGGCAAAGACTTAAATATACACTTTTTTTCCCAAAGAAGACATGTAAATGGACAATATATACCAAAAAAAGTACTTAAAATCACTAATGAGTGGTGAAATGCAAGCCAAAATGAGATAGCTCCACACACTCACTCAGACAGCCATCCAAAATAAGGAAGCACTGGTGAGGACCAGGAGGAACTGGAGCCCTTGGGCACTGCTGGTGGGAGTGTGAAATGCACGGCTGCTGTTGACAATGGTACGGTGGTTCCTCGAAGTGTGAAACACAGCTTTACCAGCAATATACCCCAAAGAACTGAAAGCAAGGATTCAACCATTTGTGTACCATGGTCACAGCAGCACTATTCACAATAGCCAAAAGGTAGAAAAAGCCCCATATCCACCAACAGATGAATGGATAAAGAAAGTGTGGTGTATGTATGCAATGGAATATTATTCAGCCTTAAGAAAGAATGAGATCCAGACACAAACTTCCACATGGATGGACCCTGAGGACACACTGTTCAGTTAAAGAAGCCAGACACAAATGGACAGGTATTGTATTATTCCACTGATGCAAGGAACGCCAAGTAATAAAAATCATGGGAAGTAGAATGGTGGCTATGGGGTTGTAGGAGGGGAAGTGTGGAGCCATCATTCAGTGGGTATGGGCTGAGGAAGTAAGTTCTGGAGGTGGACCGTGGGGGTGGGTGCCTAACAATGCGAACGGACTCACTGCCACTGAACTGACGGGTCACGGTGGTTAAAATGGGAGGTTTTACATTATGCATTTTTTTTATCACAATGAAAATAACTGGCAAATAGATAAACAGAATGTAGCTCATATTACAGTAGGAAACTGTTCAGCAAGTAAAAGGAATGAAGTACTACCATATTGAACTTTGAAAACACGCTAATTGCAAGAAGCCAGTTAGATCATGTATCGTATGATTTCATTTATACAAAACGTCCAGAACAGGGAAATCATTACAGAGAAAGCAGATTCATGGTCACCAAGACAGACTGGAAAGGGAGAGGTAAGGTAAGGGACAGGTTGTTTATCTTTGCTGTAATGAAAATGTTCTAAAATTGACTGTGATAATTAGAAAATCTTGTGAAAACACTAAAAGCTCTTGGTCATTTAAGAGGGTGAATTATATAGCCTATAAGTTGTATTTCAATGGTCTTTTATATATTTAAAAAATATTACCGTGCTGCTACTCTGTGCCAGGAACAAAGACAAGAAGCCCTGCCCCTCACTTATACTCCGGCAGGGGAGGGGCCCAAAGCATACACAGCAAGCAGAACAAACAGGTCCACCAATTTATCTGCATGGTGCTCAAAGGGCGTAACTGCTCCAGAAAAGGAGAGCAGGGCTGCGGGCAGTGGCTTGGTGCTGAAAGTGCCTGTGCGCAGGTCAGAGTGGTGAGTGCGGGGCCTGTGGAGGTGCGGTGGAAGAGCTCCCAGCAGTGGGAAGGGCAACTCAAAGGCCCAGGGGTCTGTGACAGAGGAAGAGTCACGGAGGCGAGCCCACGTGGCGGGACACAGCACATGAGAAGAGCAGTGGCGGGGTGTGAGAGAGGGGAGGCAGGTAGCGCAAGGCCAGCTCAGGACGCTGGTTTGCACCGTAAGTGAGGCGGGACGGCGGAGGTCGAGGAGAGTAGCAGGACCTGACTGCATTAGAAAGGCTCACCCTGCCCTTGGGTGGAGAAGCTGATTGTCAGAGGACAGGGGAATAGCATGGAGGCCGGAGGAAAGCTACTGCATACCTAATCCATTTGGGAGGTGTCGGTCGCTCCGGAAAGTGTGACAAGTGATCTGACTTTAGACATATTTTGAGGGCATAGCTAGTAGATTTCTAGACACATTGAATATGGAATAAGACAGAGAGAGAGCTATGAAGGATCCCACCACCCCTGCCTGGTAATGTGAGGAGCAGAAGAGACCTCAGCAGGGGCAGAAGCCTGGGAGGAGTGGTTGGGAGGAGAGGTCTGGAGCTCAGTCCTGGCTGCCTGAGGGTGGAGCTGCCCAGGCCAGGGAGCTGCAGTGCGTGGTGGGGGAGGTCAGGTTACGTGGCCCTGGCATGTTGAAGGTAAGCAGAGTCCAGAGGCGGAGGCGATCCAGGGAGCGAGGGAGGAGATGTGGGAAGACAGGAGTCCTGGGTGCGGCAGTGTGCACAGGGTGTGCTCGTCGGCTCGGGGCTAGCTGAGCCCGTGCCTTCATCTGGAACTAAGTGCTGTTGGGGGTCTGCAGTGTGTGGAGTCGAGATGGCAGTGGCATTGACCCTGCAGGGGCCTCAGGAAGATGAGGCCTCACAGAGGCTAACAGCGACACCCCACCTTTGGCCCCTTTGGTCTTTCAGCAGTTTAGGGACTGAAGAAGTTACTGTCATATCACAACCTACAAAACCAGAAGCTCGCAGAATCTTGGTGAAAGCTTGCTTGTTAAAATCATACCCGGGGTGCAGCCAAGACTGTTCCATGAGTGCTCCAGATGCAAGCTGGTCAGAAAGCCAACAAGACTATAGGACTCAGGCTGGCCTCTAACTTTTTGGTGGTTACCTTAGGCCCCCAAGCAACCGGGGCTGGAGGGAGGTCCTGCCCCAGCTGACCTCAGGATTAAGCACTGGTAGAGTTCATTATCATTCGGCATTTCTTTGTCTCTCTCCTCACCTGCATTATTGTCCTGGTAATAGATAGAAGTTTTATAACTTTGATTTTCACTTATCTACTGATGCTGGGCCAGGGGAGCACAGCAGGGCCATCTGGGAGTAGTGCAGTGCCCTGGGAATGCTGCTGCTGCACATGGCTAGCTGACAGCTTCCCTAAACAGATAAGGTCAGGGGCTGGGGATTCAGCTCTGTGGTGTAAGCGCCTGCCTGGCAAGCGTGAAGTTGTGAGTTCGATCCCTGGTACCACAAAAACAAAACCAAAAACCAAAAACAGATAAGGTCATTAACAAGCCTCTCAAACAGAAAGACTTCTGAATAGGACAGAGACTGAAATGGCATGTTTGTCCCTCTGGCTAATGCCCCATATACCATGGGGGATGGGCAATTTGGATAAATGTATGGTGCTGAAAAGGCTGGCAGTGGGTTTGCAAAAATAGTTTAATGGTAGTTTTTTTGATGTTATCATTAAATGATAGAAGTCAACAAAATTCACAATGATTGGAAGACCAGTGTGATCTCTCTTCTCCACTGGATCCCAAGAGCCTACAAACCTGACATACTAGATGAGGTCTGGCAGTGGTAATGTTGGTGCTCTTACCCATACAAAGGACGCCTGCCCACTGCGCAGTGCATCTCAGCCACTTCCGGTCCTCCTGGGCCTACACACTTCCTGCCCCCGCCTGTCCTTCACTGGAGTTCTCCTTCGGTAACTGGAACAGACTTAAGCTTCCAATGGGTCCCCACAGCCCCCCAGAAAGCCTACCAGCTCCTTATTCCAGCCCTCACACCAGCTCTTCCACATCCCCAAGGCAACTCCACATCCCACCACGGTATCCTGGCCCATGAATCTGCTTTGTGTCTTTCTGCCTTGCTAGAATAGGAATTGCACATTCTCATTCCTAACACGCACTCTCTCTAGGTTCCTGTTTCTAACAAATATTTGCCGAACTGTCCATTCATGTTAGTGACATTTATTTATTCAGATGCTGTCTATGTGTAAAAAGTGTTAAGAATCTCATAAAAGTCTAAATGGAAATCCCCAAATCCTCAAAAGCCAGCAGCATGTAAATGCCACCAAGTGGGAAGATTTTCCCCTGCAAAGAGCCAGGCTCTAGAGGGGGCTGGGCACTCCAGGGAGTTTTTCAGGGTGGCACAGCCCACACAGACACTTGATGTCGACCGTCTGTGCCGACCTGAACAACAACGCACATCAACCATTGTGCAGGAGCCACTTATTTTACATCCTGGAGAGTTTCATTTTTACAAGACAGAAGGCACGTTGAAAGAAGTCACTGAGAAAGGCAATACATATAAAACAGTCCTGGGGAGTCTTGTGCTATGGTTGAGCATGCCCCAGAGGTCCAGTGCTGGAAGCTTAGTCCCTAGTGTGGCATTGTCAAGAGGTGAGACCTAGTGGGAGGTGAGGAAGTCTTTCAGGGGTATCAACGCTTTTCTCATGGGAGTCCATTGTTCTTTCTCAGGTCCTGCAAGGGCAGATTGTTATAAGTGAGCATGATGCTCCTGCTGAATCTCATTTGTCCCGTCTTGCTGTGCGGATTCATCTGCACCACCTATTGCGATACCATCTAACCCAAGGCCCTCCATAGAGCCGAGATACCAGCACTATACTCTTGAGTCTACACAACTGTTTACTGAACAAGCCTTTTCTTTATAAAGTACCCAGCCTTGGGCATTTTGTTATAGCAACATCACATGGACTAACACAAGCCTATAACCCACCCCCCACATACACATGTTCATACACATATATGCACCTTATTACCCTGACCCTTTATTTCTTCAAGGTGTCAGCGTTAGTGAAAATAGAGCTTCCTGAGACTTGCTGACAATTGATGTATACAGACTATAAAAACTGTCCCTATACTAGTAGCTAGAATCCAGCTCATAGAGTAATGCAGAGAGTCTCCAGGTCTATGAGATCACTATGGTGTTCTCTCCACATTTGGTTACTGCAGATTATTTCAATTCTCCAAGAGCCTGTGTTCACACCTACCTGCTGCTTGTTCTCTTTGGAATATGGCAACATGGTGGAAATGTGAAACATGATCTCATGCCCTTGGTACACAGTATAGACCGAATGTATCCCTGTGGTGTCATCTGTAAGATACAAGTGGCCATTTAGTAGCAGACAGAATTCTGAGATGATATAGTTTTTATTTGCAGATGAGGGACATACAGTACACAGCATATTCTCAAACATCTTTCTAG
Organism: Dasyprocta punctata; assembly: GCA_004363535.1. Classification (NCBI taxonomy): domain Eukaryota; kingdom Metazoa; phylum Chordata; class Mammalia; order Rodentia; family Dasyproctidae; genus Dasyprocta; species Dasyprocta punctata. The sequence continues at coordinate 144,480 of RJWM01001342.1, read as the reverse complement.
ATTATCCACCCAAGGAGAAGCAATAGAAGACTGCCCAATTGTTACTGCTCTACTTCCTGCAAGGTTCCTACCCTTCTACTTGGATGGCTCTCTTCTCTCTTCCTAGACTCGCTCTCTGTCAGATTCATGCCTGGCCTCAGAAGACAGATCAGACGCCCGGACTATGGAGGCAAACATGTACTAATTCCTTGACTGCTAGTTGCTGTGGGTGTACAGGATGAAAGTAACACAAGATGACGCAACTGTTATGTTCCCAAAGCTAAAGGAAGTGACGCTTCTGGCAGAACTGTGTAGGAAGCAAAAGCATGGGCTTTGGAGTTTGGCAGTCTTGGACTCAAGTTCTCATTAGCTATGTTACTTTTCTTTTTCAAAGCTTAAGGGTTCTTTTATTGTATTATTTTAAATTATTACTTTTTTCTTTTTTTGGTAAGTCACCTCACCATTCTCTGGGCCTCAGTTTCTTAATTTCAAAGTGGAGATAAAAGTAGCATCTAACTCCCAAGGATGTTAGGAAGGCTTCGAAGTGCAGCTCGGTGGGTGGCAGCCAGGAGCCCCCCGCGGAGGCTGGGGTGGCCACTGGTGGTGAGCTTGCAGGCACCTACGATTCACCCAACACACACAGAGACTGACAGAAGCCGGGGCCAACCCTCCATCCCAGTGCCCATCAGGAAACCCACTTCTGGTATAGTTCTCACACTGCTTCCAACTCAGACTCTATGAAATGACGTCAAAGCGGGTTTGGCAGGGAGAAGCTCCCAGAGGGGAGGGAAGGGCACCTGGGTTTTAAGCTTGTCACATTTGGGGTAAAGGAGTCTCACATTGTTGCCTGACCAATCAAACAAAAGGTAAGAGTAGAAACACAAGAAATAGCTAGAAATGCTACACAGAGATGAGATGGCCCAAATGATTCCCTATTGAACCTGAGATCTCATCTTCTGCCTCGCAGGCCCCAACACCCAGATGCTTCCCTTAAATATTCTCCATCTCACTGCTGGCGCCATCACCCGCCAGCTACGCCAGGCCCAGTGTGTTGGCACTGTGTTGAGTCCCTTCTCCTCTTCAGCCCCGTTCTTGATTAGCACAGGTCCTGCATTCTGTGCCTGGAAAGGGCGCTCCAGTTAGCGCACTCCCTCCCTGCCAGCCTGCTCCCTGCAGCCACGGAGCTCAGCACCTCCTGTCTGAGGCAGCTGTGTTTCCCCGCTTCCTCTTCCTGCTCCCTCCATACCATGCAGCTGCTGCCCACGGCACCAACTACGTAATGACCCCTGGCCCCACTATGTAATGACACCAGTGTGACCTCAGGTCCCTGCAGCGTCTCCCCTGCTCCCCTTTCCAGTCTGCAGGGCGTCCTTCCTGGACCCTCTGCTCCCTCCAGCTATCGAGGTACTTTCAGGGTCTTTCTTGTCTCAGGGACTTGATAGGTGCTCACTCTGCTTGGCTTGGTGTCTCTCACTCTAACTGCTCCCACTCATCACCCCTCCCTTGTCTGGAACATCACTGCCTTTCCTAATCTTCCGCATTCGGCGAAATGCCCCCATGGTGCTCTGCACTTCCTAGCTCCTGCAAGCACCCCGTGATAAACTATCTGATAACTATCTGTTTAAGATTGTGTTGTCCAGTGGATGCCAGGCTTCTAGAGAGGCAGGGACCATGCTGGCATATTTATTCTACATCCACAGAGCCCAGCCCGGTCCTGGGAAACGGATGGTGCGCGACAGTAAGTATGGCCAGGTACTGCTGAATGGCAGAGGCAACTGCCGGGAACCGCTGAGTCGTTAGGCGACTGTATCGTGTGCGGGTCAGAGTGTACCAATATCCTTGGCTACAGTGTCATGAGGCAATACGATCTGATGGGACTACTGTTGTGGATGTGGAAGTGGCATCAGGCAGCGCATGACTATGGTTGTGGGGGGTCCTGCCACCTCCTAGGGCTCTGAGGGCCCACATATGTCCAGTGAGCCCTGTCAGACTGGGCGTGAAGCTCAGCTTCCCTCCAATCGTCTCTGGTCCATCTCTGCCCCCATGCTGGGTATAAATTCAAGCACAGGTCAGGCCAACTAACACATTCTACCAATAATAACAGAACACACCAATAGACAAGCTTACTTTTGGTGTCCAGACCGCCGCGGTAGCCTGTCCAGCCCTTTAGTGTGATTGTGTCACCCAGGAGATTTAAAAATTTTTGAAAAGCTTCGCTTCCAATTTCTGTGGGAAGAGGCAGAGTATGAAGAAAGTGTGAATGTCGACAAGTCCTTGTTTTCTATCTATGCACTGAGGTCTTGCACTTGAAAATTAGACACTACTGATGCATGTAACAGGTAAGAGCATGAAGTCACATTTCCTTCTTGGGGCCAAGAGGGAGTTTCACAATTTCCAGGAATTGAAGGAAAGGAAAACACCAACCTAGGGACCCAGCCATTTAGTATGGCAAAGTAAAAATGCTATTACTGCCTCTATTAACTGTAAATAGGTATTTAATGTGAAAAATGCTATGGGCCATGAAGAGGACACCATCTTAAGATCTTCCCAACCACAATAATCACAGGAAAAATTTCCTCCTGGTTTTCATGTTCATGTGCATTTTCACTTATACTGTATTGCTAGTGCCCAGAGCAGGGAGTGGCAGAAATTAGGTGATCAGTGAATATTTGCCAGATAAATGAAACCAAAATGTCCTACAAAATCTACCCTGAAGTTTTGTGAAAGTATCTCCTTGGATTAAAATTCCAGCTCAACAGATGAGCTCAATTTTGGTGGGTGCTGGAGAGACAGGGGTCTTGGTATGCAGTCCAGGCTGGCCTTGAACTTGCGGTGATCCTCCTGTCTCAGCCTACTGAGTGCTGTAATGACACGCGTGCACCACCATGCCTGGAAAATTAGTTCAGTTTTGAATGAAAACTACAAGGCAGGATGAGGTTTCTGTCAGCAGAAAGGAGGAGGAGCCCACTTACCATTGCTGAACATCTCATCATCAGTGAGCTGTCCATCTTTGGCAAAAAGAACCCCAAATTTGAAATTCACAGAGCCCTTTTAATAGACAACAAAAGACAATTTTATCATCAAAAGATAATTTTACCATCAAAGCAAACGTAGTTAGGAGATATGCTGTTCATTAATTAGGACCACTGTAGTCACCAGAATGGATGCTTGGGGGGATTCCAGTGTTATTCAGTGTTAATGATCATTCCTTTATTATTTATTTTGAGGTGGGGTCTCACTAAATTGTCCAGACTGGTCTCCAACTAGCAACCCTCCCACCTCGGCCTCCCAAGTAGCTCGGATTATAGGTATGAGCCACCATGCCCAGCTCATTCCTTTATGTTAGGAGGTTTTTATGGCTTACGGATAAGATGATATGCTTTTTTTTGTGTTTGTTCATTTGTAATCTCATTACTAATGGCATCTGTGAGATTTCAGGTCCATTCTGGGGCAATACAGTGTGACAGGCAAATCATCACAGCAACCATGAGACCTGTACATCTTCTAATCTACCCATCAACAAGTCCAAATCCCAGTCAGCGAAGGAGAGCTAATTGTGATTCAAAGCTGAACCTAACAATCTTGGACTGATGTCTTGTGGACTCTTTTAGAAATAGAAATGGAAACTGTAGCAACTTACGCTAAATGCTCATTTTCCTCAATTCCTAAGGATATTGAATTTGAATACATCGTAAAGCAGATGTGAAAAAATTAAAACAAAAAAAGCAAGTCAAGCAAGCAGTAGTTAATACAAACAGGCAGTCTACCATCTTCAACTTTGTCAGATGAATAGACCTGGTCCTGCAGAAATGACAAACAGCAAACCTGAGACACTGACTAGGGAGGCAGGGAAGAGCCAGGAAAAGGGACAGGGACAGAGAGTGAAAAAGTGTCTCAACTGCATGCTTAATGTTTTTTTTTTTTAAATAGATTTTCATTGTATTATTCCCTATACTTTAAAAATTATTTTTTGCATGCTTGAAGTATTTCATAGTAAAGAGAAATCCATTTTTGGAAGAAAAGGATGCTTAATTCACCAGCAGGTGGGGGGTTCTTGGTGATCAGTGGGGTGGGACAGACCAGGGACAGAGTGCTTAGGGCCTGGGCCAACGCACCAGCAGAGGGAGGTCAGAGCAGAAGGTCAGGGTTCAGGAAAACTGGACCTGGGAGAAATAGGAATCTGAAAATACCAGTTTGCACTTTTCAATAGTTTTCTGTCTCCAACATACCCATGAGATAGATACCCAGTCATGAGCGAAAGATTTCTTCAGAGGAAGAAAAGGGGGATGGTCCCAGCTGACTTTCCCAGAACTTCCCCCAGTGCCTGGGACAGATGCTCTTCCCCATGATGCAGATCTCAGCTCTGACAGCAATTTCCAGTGAGGCCTTTTGTGATGGCCCTGATATAAAGCCATCCATCCCCATGGTCACCCTTCACCAGACCACTCATTTGCTCTCCTCGTAGCACTTCCTGGAACTTTCAGATCGTTTGAACCTAAGCCCTGAAAGGAGGGGGTCACATATGTTTTACTTCCTGTTGAATCCACAGGGCTGACCATGGGTACCAGGGACCTTGCAGATGAATAAACATTCCTGGTGCAAGTGACTGTGTGCACAACAAATGACGACAGAAACGACAGTGGCTGGAAACCACTCACTCCTCACCTATGGTCTCTGGGTGACCACCTCTTCCTTACAAACCAGTTTTTGATTCTATAGAATTTTGTCAGGAATTTGTACCCACTGATTTCTATAGTTTGTCATTTTTCTTTCTGTACTTAAAAAGTGATGACAGCAGTTGCTTATCTCCTAGATGCTGGTACCTCTTCCAGTCTTGGAGGTCTATTCAAAAATACCCACAAACAATCCAGGATCTAAAGGATGGCCTTCTTGGAATAACCCTGCAGGGCCTGAAACAGTACTGGGGACCTGACCTAGATCCCCAATCTCCCAAATGAGTACATGGTGAAGGCTTAAATAAATGAGACAAGTGGTGGTATGATTTTAGGGCTCCAAGAGGATCAAAACCCTCTGCAGAGTTCTTGACTCTGGTGGCTAACACAGGGAATGTCTCTGAGTAGCCCATAATTATTTTGTATTCAAACAAGGAAGGAGTTAAGAGTGGAAAATGCAGGAAACCTGAGCAGGACCTTGGGAGGGGTTCGAGGGCCCCTCTAAGTAACAGACTATGTTAATTAAGGAGAATCATCCTAGAAGAAAGTCCCCAGGTGAATTTCGCTACAGGAGTGAAATGCCTGCAGCCACAATCTCTATCTTATTAATTGGGGTTGGAACCAGGTATCCTAGGCTGTGGCCTATCTTGCCCTTTGAGGCGTCTCTTTGTTCTCAATTCAGCCATGGCCGGGCCATGCCACAGTCCTGCACATGTATTCAGCTCCAATGGTTCCAACAAAACAGTGCTCCCCCACACTGACCAGGCCTCAGAATCCCTTGGAGGGCTCTCTAGAGACAGCTGGGTCCCTCCTCAGAGTTTCCTGTTTGGCAGGTTCCTACTGGGACCTGAGTCTGTGTTAAATAGGTTCCCAGGGACCCTGCTTTGAGGACCACTGCACTAGAGGACAAATGAAGATGTGGTCAGGAGGTCCACGATCAGGCCCAGCTGACCGGACTGCCACCAAGTCCAGGATAAAAGGACCAAGTCACTCATCAGAACTGTGGGTGATGAACGGACAGCACATCAGGGCTATAGCCCACAGAGCCTGTATTTTCATTTACAGAAATGTAAATGAAGGGTTGGGGAAGGAGAGCCTGTCCCAGGCTGGTACTGAGTGAATGGTGGGGTTGGCACGGAACTCCGCCTCTAGCTAGTATCATGGCATGGTCTTCTCCGGACAGCTCTGAGCTGAGCAGCGACAAGAGTCTCAGCAGAGATGGGGCTGACTGCCACCTGGACATTGGCCAAAGCTTTTCAAAGCTCTGTGGGGCTGTTCTGAAACTGGCACTGTACGATGGGTATCCTTGCTGAGGACCCCTCCTGCTTTAGATGGAGAACCCAGAAAAACTGGTGTTGTAAGGTCTAAGTCTTCATCCCACAGTATTGGGGTCAGGTATTGGATCTTCCATGTCACTTACAGATAGGGAGAAAATGTGTCCAGGTTTGCTAAGGCAGCCCTAGCTTGAATCTGTTCTGTCTGCTGTCCTTAGGTCTTTGAATAACTACTCTCAAAAGAGTTCCAGTTTACAGATAGAACCTCTGGCTTCATGAGAAAATTCCAGAAAGACTGGTGTTAAGGATTAAAAACTGGTAGTCAACTTAACACCAGCTGAATTAAATTGGCATGGTGCTGAGTGTAGATGGACCACCTGAGGAAAGTTGCCAGCATAAAAGGAGATGTGGAGTAGAACAGTGGGCCATTGTGGGTTCTCCTAAGTATCATTGTTTAGAACTGTTGGTTCAGCTGGAGGAGCTTTTCGTGCTGGCTTCCCTGACATGAATTCAGCCATTATCATTGGAGGAGCTCGGGACCTTGTTGCTGAGAGTGGCTGTGGTTCGTTTTGGGGGAGCTCTGGACTTTACACTGAGCATCATTTCCTGCCTCCAGAGGAGAAGATGTGTGCTGTTTAATCTCCAGGAGAAGACTGTCATGCAGGCTTCCTGACATATACTGTTCTCATCATCGGAGGAGCTTGGGACCTGATTGTTGCTGAGGATGGCTGTGGTACTTTCCAGGGGTGCCCTGGCTCTTATTTTGATCGTCACTTCTTGGTTCCAGTGTAGAACCCTCAATCTACTAGCACAGACCCTTCACACTGCTGGTGCAGACTTTCTAACTTCCACTGCTGACCTCTGGACCTTCCCAGCACAGATCCGTGAAACAGACTGGCATGAGTCATTGTCAAAGGCTGTAGGCCTCCATTTGGACTTGAGGGAGGCATTGTAATGGACTCTAGGTTTTCAGCTTGACTCATGCAGGACATTGCTGTGGGATCCAGGCCCTCAGCTGGATTTTCTAGGTCTTTAGTGTTGTGGACAGATTTCCTGCACTTTCTTGTGTTTAACTCTGGTGACCATCATAAAATAATATTATAAATTCTGTGTCCTGTATATAATTGTTCTCTTTGCAACCCGTGACTACAACAACTGGTGTTGCAATGCCCTTTAGTTTTTAAACCTAAATACAAGGCTTCATCTAGGTAATACTTATGGCTAACAGAGCTTCAGTCTATTTCTAGAAATCAAGGTAATGGTCAATATAATGATTTATGTCTTACTTTAGGAGGGAAGAGTTTGGTTTTGGGTACTTGTCCAGAATGAATCATTTCAAGTTGCTGTTTTCTGGTCCTGGGGATGGAACCCAGGGCCTTGCACAACACTCAGCACATGCTCTACCCACGAGCTGCACCCTGGCCCCCGAAAGGGTCATATTTGAACAAGCTACTCAACCACACACCATCAGTGCTTCCTAGGCTGGCTGCAAGCAGGCTTTGAAGGAAGGAGAAGATTCTTGAGGTTGCAAGACCAGACCTGGATGCCAGGGGAGGTAACTGCTGGAGCGAATCTGTGGGTGTCGACAGTCATATCTGTTACTCCTACTTGTACGGAACCTAAAAACATTAGGCTCTAAGTTTCTTGTGCTAGTACTCAACATGGTTACAAGGCAATGTGCAGGCACATTCTTGGGAATTAACAGTATGCTAGGAAGTATTTTCTTCTGTGAGAAGTGAAGTGTGAGGGGAAAGAAAAGTCTCAGATACCCAAAGAATCTTTTGACTGGGAAAGGATGGCCTTATTCAAAACTCGACACCATGGTCCCCATTACTGTCATCTGGGCACGTTCTGTGTTCCCACGGTGCCTCGCCCTGTATGTGGCACGGAATGCCACGTGCTCTCGTGGGTGCCGCTCTATGCAGTGAACACATAAAGCACGAGTTTAGGGACACTGACACCACTTTACCAAGTAGCTAACTGTTTGGAAACATCGTTAATCTTTTTTTTTTTTTTTTTTTCCCCGGCACCGGGGTTCAAACTCACAACTTCGCGCCTGCCAGACTGGCATGTAAGCCATTGAACCAAACTCCCGGCCCTAGTTTTTTGAGGCAGGGTCGCACTATGTAGCTCAGGCCAGCCTTGCACCTGTGTTGTAGCCCAAGCCGGCCTTGAACTCACAATGCTCCTCCTACCTCAGCCTCCTGAGTGCTGGGATTAAAGGTGTGTGCCATCACACCCGGCTCCATCATTAGTCTTGTTAATTAACTTTTTCTCCAGCCCATCTTTGCAACTGATGGTTTACCATTAGTACAGGCTAGACTTGGGATAAATGCTCCCCATGCAGCCCAGCTGAACAGCTACAGGATTCAGTGGCAGTGCCTGCGCTCTGAAGGCTACTGATTATTGCTCAGCCTCTCTAAGGCGTCATAAGAAGGGACTCTTGCTGCTTCAAACAAAATATCCTCCTAGTAAGGAAAACAAAATTGAGAAACAGAAATTTGGCTTGCACAGCAAAGGCAAGAGAAGCCGGGGGCGGAGTCAGTGCACCAGAGCAGCTGCGGCAGAAGTGCTGAGGAGTGCTGGATCTGGGATAGTTTATGAAGAACTGTCAACAAAACGTGCTGACGGATTAGATATGGGTGTGAGAGAAAGCAGTGTTAAAAGATTTTAACAATGTTGGCCCGAACAACTGGACAAATGCTACTGTCATTTACTGAGGGGCATAATAAGCATACATTTATTTAATCAACTGCCTATTGATAATATTTGTATGTTTCTCTGTTAGTTTACCTGTTTAGAAAACCAGTATATCTTAAAAAAAAAAAAAGACAATACGGAACAGAAACATGCAAATATATCTGGTATCTTGCATATCAAGAATGTTACTAAAATCGGGTGTGGTGGCACACTCCTGTAATCCCAGCACTCAGGAGACTGAGGCAGGACAATCCTTGCAAGTTCAAGATCAGTCTGGGCTACAAAGTGAGCCCAAGGCCAGCCTGAACTGCAAAATCGAGATGCCGTCTCAAAAAAAAAAAAAAAAAAAAGTCACTAAGACTCAGACATCCTAATTTAACTTGATAGAAATTAAAATCTCATTACTCACCCTGAACATAAGGTTGCCATTTGAATGTTTCCAAGCAGATTTAAGTACTTTGATTGTTTTTGCATACAACCGTACATGCATTGTTTTTGAAGTTTACCTTGAGAAAACCCCTTGGTAAAGTGCTTCTGTGAGGACCACGGAGGGGTATGACTTCTCAGGAGGGGGAAGTGCACTTACAGATGAGGAGGAAGGGCTGGGAGCGAAGGGCTCCACAGAGCTACTCACCTCTTGTTCTTCCAGAACCAGCAAGTCCTGCCGAGTGAAGCACAACAGTTAGGCCCGTGCCTTACAGGGATCATTTCATTCTGGCTTTTGGTGAAAGCTGAATTTCAGCTTATTCACAGTGTTTTGTGTTAAGACATTTGGAAAAAAATCAAGGTGGAGTATTTTTTTTTTTTGAAATTAAAAAAAAAAAAAAAAAAAAAAAAAAAAGACAATGACCAAACACAGGAGCCAAGAGTCTTGGGTTTCCCCCCGATGATTGGCCTGATCCTAACTCAGCTTCCCTCTTAAGAGCAGCGACATGGGGCTGCGGCCCTAAAGTAGCATGGGTTTAGATCCTCGCTGTGGTCCACTGTCTCGGCCTCTGAGGCTGTCCCTGTGCATGGTAAAGGATGAGTGCGCACACACACAGAGACTTCATCAATCTTCAAACGCTTTCCTTCTCATCCCCAGCCACTCCACAGATACTAGAGTCCACCAAAAAACCATACACACACTTCAGCAGGCTGCTGCACTAATAACTGCCTGGAAGTGGTGGTCAGTACTTGGAGCACCTCTTCTAATTATAGAGGTCAAAAATAACTTGTATGAATCTCATGTCTCAATAAATGTAGTATTAAAATATTTATACAAGGTTTTCTCTTCCTGATGCGTATTTTTTTTTTCCTGGGTGGACTCTATATCTGTAAACCAATTACATGAAGTCCCATTTTTCCAGAATCTACTTCTGAGCAAGTAGAAGACGGCTGATAAGCAGACACCAAAGCCAGAGGCTCTACGGGGATCTGCGGGGTACACTAGGTGGGAAAGGGTCCAGTGAGCCCGCGATGCCACGGGGAGGAGGGCGAGGATGAGGCCGAGGAGGCTGGAAGAGGCCTTTCCCTCCTCCCTGCCCAGGCTCTCTGGAGAGCATCCCAGCGGGCTGGAGGTTGGAGACCCGGCAAGGCTGAAAGAACCGCATGAGGCACACAAGCCTCCGAGCCCACACTGTATTTACCAGGAAGCCTCCTCATGCAGAACTCAGCCATCTTTATTATTTCTGGACTCTGGGAAAAAAATAACATTGTTACACTGTTTTACACCGGGGAGTCTTTGTATTTGTGAGTCACTGTACATTTCATTGCAAAATTCTCTTGGCATAGTTTTTGATCTCTGCCACCCTGGGATGCAGTTTCACTGCTTCAGAATCACAGGTGAGGCCTAGGGGCTCAGAGGGGACTGGGCGGTTCTGCCCACACCCGCAGAGCTTATCCTCACTGGCTACGGTGAAAAGGCGACGGGAAACACACACCTGTGAGCTTCCCAGCTACCAGGAGCTCTGCCAGCGTCAGGAGTGAGCTCTGCGCCCCTGGCCCCTGGCCTGGTGGGGAGGCCAGGCTGTATCAGTCGGCAGCCGGGCTCAGCGGCTGGGGGCTCAGCATTTGGCCTAGGGGCGGGATAGATATCACCTGTACTCAGAGTGTGTTTACCTTGCAGTTTCCTTGTTTTAGGTGTCATTGGCTCAGAAATGGTGCTTCTGCCATGTGACCTGGTTTGCCAATGTCCCAGGTAAGTTGCCAAGTACTTAAAATTTTCCTGAATTGGTCACTATCAGTTAGATCCTCCTTTAGCTGTTTCCTAGCTTATAATTTTGGCCCAGGAAAGTATAGTTTCTGTAAGTAATCTATTCTTTCCCTTTTTCTTTTGTCTTCTTTTCTTCCCTTCTGTTCCTCTCTTCCTTCCCTCAGTACTAGGGATTGAACACAAAGCCTCTGCACTGAGGTACATCCTCCCCACCTCCCGCTTCTAAATTTTGAGACAGGGTCTTGCTAAATTGCCTAGCACGGGCTTGAATTTGGGATCCTCCTACCTCCGCCTCCCAGAGTGCTGGGATTACAGGTGTGCTCCACCACACCCAGCCAATATTGTCTCTTCACATAGTCCTACTGGTGTTGTATATGATAAAGACATGACTCTAGTTATTAGTTTGATCTGGTGCTGATTTTGTAAAAGTATATTTATATAGAAAAGAACTTGGGGGAAAGTGATTATAAATATATACTTAAAAATGTTTTAAAGTTCAAATACAGCCCTACAGGGTTAGGAAAGCCACATCCTAACTAACAAAGACGATGGATAGAAGCAGGCAGGCACAGGCTGGCATGGAGGTGCCTGCCTGTAATCCCAGCATTTAGGAGGATGAGGCAGGGGGATGGCAAATTCAAGTTCTACCTGGGCAACTTAGCAAGACATTGTTTCAAAAGTAAAAAAGGGGCCTAAGCATGTAGTTCAGTGATTAAGTACCCCTGGGTTCGATCCCCCAGTACTGGAAGAAACACACAGACACCCAGCACCCAGGTGTCTCCATCCACTTAAAGCTAGTTTAATCACATGTCGCTTCTGGAAAGATTTTGGTTGCAAAAAATGTCACTACAGTTTTGCTGCCAGAAACAGACAAAGAACATTTTAAATAGCTCCTTGGAGGGGAAGATACTTCCTCTGCAATGCGGTCAGTTTAGTGTCTGTTCATCCTTGGGGTCCTGTGATTGCTAAGCATTCCGCCTGCACCCCAAGCCCATTACTGGTGGCTCCCGAGGGACTTCTTCAGCAGAAACCCGGGGCAGCTGAAGTGCCCGGAGCAGAGACTGAGCCTCACCTGTGCTGCTCATGCACAGAGGGCAGGGGAGGCTCATGAGGGCTCCTCTTAGTGGGGAAAGTCAAAGCACAACTGTAGGCAAAGCATAAAAGCATCTTTTGTTTGGTAAAAAACAGCAAGAGGGAAGACACAATGCTGCTGGATCTTTCCTCTTGACCTCTTTTACTGTGTGGAAGAGAAGCAGAAGCGATGGCTGGGCAGGGGTGGGCTCCGCAGGTTGCGGGGGTGTGTGTGGCGGTCCTGTGCAGCGGCCAGGGACAGAGGAAGTGCCCAGGGTCAGCCGCGGGCCCTTGTACCTGTGGCTGGGGCGCGGGCTTGGAGGTGGGGGGAAGTGGTAAGGATCGGAAGAGTGAAGTGGTACAGGCACACTGGCTCTGGCATGTTTATATTTCTAACTGGTTTTAAAATCTGCTATGGCCACTTCAGGCATAGCTGCGAGGTTCTCCTGCGAGGATGTTTTGAAAGCCACGTAGGTGATTCTGCCCTGAATCCAAGACTAGGAATCCTGATGGCCTGTCAGTTCCACCCTAATGCAGTGATCAATTTATACAATTATGAAGTAGAAAACTTTCCATTACCTTTTGTATCTCAGGATGAAAAATTTCCCTAGGACCTTTCTCAAATTTGTCCAGATTCATGGCACTGAAACAGAACAGACAGAATGAGCTGCACTGTGGTGGAAACTTAAGGTGGAGCTAGTCTCAGTTCTTCAGACGCTAAGAGCTTCCAGATAATCACAGCTGGATTCTCAGAAGGGCCTGGCACACAGGGGATACAAACCAAGAAAGGAGGGAAGGATGGATGAATAAAGATATCAAAGTCATCCAACACTGCATTCCACTCTACTTATATGGCTGTCTCCTAATAATACTCATGGCATGCACAAGGAAGGGAGGAATCAGGAACACTTGTTTCAGGCAACTTTAACTAATCTTCCAGATTTGCTTTTTTTTCGACAGGGTCTTGCTAGGTGGTTCAAACTGGCCTTGAACTTACTATGTAGCCTAGGCTGGCCTTGAACTCACAGTGTCCTCCTGCCTCAGCCTCCCGAGTGCTGGGATTACAGGCGTGTGCCACCATGCCTGGCCAGGTTCTTATTTTTTATTTACTAGAAAAATGATAAAATGTAAGATTAACAGATATTTCCTTCTTCCTTTGGCAACTACTCTACCATGTAGGGCAAAATGTCCTTAAGAGAATTTGTTAATGTTTTATTTTGGACAGGTGATGTTAATACTTTTGAAGTTCCTCTAGAGGTAAACAGCGAGTGTGAACTGATGGCTCTAAGGTCCCTCTCACTAGGGCACTAATAGTCACAAGTGAAAAGTAACAGTAATAAGAACCGATATGTATAGAATACTTACTGTACACCAGGTATCTGCACTTGCTAAATGCTTTGTGTGATTTATTTCATGTAGTCTCTATGAGGCCAGTACTATTTGTCCCCCTTTTAGAAGTGAAGAAATTAAGGCTCAGAGATTAAGACTAACAAAGCTGGTTAGCAGCAGAGCGAGGACTTAAACTCAGGCTTACCTGACTCAATAATACAACTAAACGAAATTATAACTCTCAAAAAGGCCTAGTCTTTAAATGTAAAGAAGAAAGCAGCTACAGTTAACATTTAGGGGAAAAAGATCAACAGAAATCTTAAGCCAGTATAATTTAAAGTATTTCTCTCACAGCGAGTTAAATTTTACAGCTCCTTAGAAGCAGCAAGATATTTTTGTGTTCAACACAAATGTTAACCTCTCTTGAAATTCAGGCTGCTCTGGAGAAAAATCAGAAGGCTTAACACAGACAGGAGGTCTGCAATTTGGAGACCAAATCAAGCTTGAAAATGGGATATAAAATTTTATTTCTTAATCTTGATGCCATTTAATCAGCCAGCAGCAGTACCGAACTGATGGAGCCAAGACTGTCGCTCTGAGTGACATCCTGGCAAGTAGGAGTTGTAGCTATGACGCATTACCTGGGGACACTGGAAACACATCTCCTACCACCACCTAGCTGCGCACCATAGCAAGGCAACGGCCAGGACACTGGGATAAGCTTTGCCCTTTACACGAAATGGCATTAGTGGTGAACTGTCCAAACCCTGGAGTCAGTGGGATCTAGGTTCAAATTCCAGCTCGGCAGTTTACCAGCTGTGAGCTCTTTGCCAAATCCCTTCACCTCTCTGAGGTGCCGACTGCTGATAAATGAGTGGAGATAATCATGGGTCGACTTCATGGAGTTCATTTAAAGATTTACTGAGAGGATGCATGTAAAGCATTTAGCAAAGTGCCTGACAAAGAAGCTACTGTAACATCATAGCTGGTCACAAGGCGACAGGCTGAAGCCTCAGCCCTGGGGTAGCACTCCCAAGGGAAGCTGGCACCCAGGCAAAGGAGAGACAGGAAAGGGAGGTGGGAAGGTGGGGGCATGAGGGGCAGCCGAGCAGGGAGCAGCCAGATGTTCCAATCATTTAACTCTCTGTTTGGCAAAGAATAAGCACATTCTCCTCGGAGCAGCCTTTGCTGACATGTGAGTTTCTATTCTGAAGTACAAAAATGAAAGGGAAAATATTTCTTTGATTTTTCTTTCTAAAACCAAAGTATCTGAGTGAATGCAAGAAAAAAGAAGCAAGCAACAAATGCAGGGAGGAGAGATGCTACAGAGCAAGGCTCTGAAGCTGCAGACCGCTGTGTGACCTCGGCTTTCTCTCTGGAACCTCCATTTCCTCCTCTGTAAAATGCGGACAATAATGGGAGCTGCCGTATGTGGCTGCTGCCAAATCACTGTGTGCCATGCAGTCAAGGCTTCATAGAAAGCTAACTCAGGAAGACCCCAGGAAAAACAATTTATAAAGACCTCCAACTCAGGGCGTGGGCTTTTTATTCATTTACTCACCTTAAAATGGACTTCACAGACAGTGTTTTTGTGGGACTGTAGGGAAGGCATATTTTCTGTGTTCCCTGGAAAAGTTAAAACACCTGATCAGTGAGGAGTCTGTAACTTCTGTCTCTCAAAGAGCCTTATCGGGTCACTGAAAAGGACTCACGTCCGGCCTTTCCCATTCTTCAGGGACCATGTGTAGGAATAAACACATTCTGTGCCAGAAAAACTCTTGCTCAGGCCTGACAGCATCTTCTGCTATCTTTCTGCCCCCAAACATTTATGGATTTGAGCATTACTCTTCAACATATGGGTCCTTAGCACTGTAGGATGGGGGAGCATCTGAGCCATCGGCTATAATTTGGGTAAGCGTCCCCTAAAGGGCTATGTGTTAAAGGCTTGATCGCCAGCCAGTGGTGCTACTGAAAGGTGGTGGAATCTTTAAGGGACAGGACCATAGTGGGTGGCCTTAGGTTACTGGGGAGGGGTGCCCTCAAAAGGGATTATGGGACATTTTCTTCCTCTCTTTTTTGGTTCTCATCTGCCATGAAGCAAGCAGACTCCTCCGTTCAGGATTCCTCCATCATCAGATTCCTCCTGCCAGGATGTGTTGCCTCATTAAGGGCTCAAAGCAATGAGGCCAACCCACCACAGGCTGAGACCTCCAACACTGCCGGCCGCTTGACCAGATGAGAGGGTTTGTTTGATCTCAGTGCCAAGAGTCAGGCAAGTCTCAAAGATCATAAGAACAAAATAGTTTTCACTTGACAATGGGATTTACTTGCAAGGACTCCAAATCAAAGACTTGCTGAACTAGAAATCACCTCAATCTTCTGAGAGGTTTTTGTGACATATATTTTATGTTTATCTGTGCTGACTGAGGTAAAGTCTATTTTTTCCTCTCTAAAGGAGTATCCACTGGGACCAGCTCATAAAAAATACTCAATAAATGCTTGTTGACTGGCCAGGGGCTACGTGAAGAGTTGCCTGAATGAACCAGCCCCAAGTCCCCACAACACCATATGAGTGCTGTTATTCATCTCTGGTCGTCTAAGAGACAATATAGCTCTAGACTCCACACTGGACTTGCTGTTACATGGTCAGCAACAGGGATTATCAGAAGATACAC
The DNA here is from genome assembly GCA_004363535.1 of Dasyprocta punctata. Lineage (NCBI taxonomy): Eukaryota > Metazoa > Chordata > Mammalia > Rodentia > Dasyproctidae > Dasyprocta > Dasyprocta punctata. The sequence continues at coordinate 128,585 of RJWM01001342.1, read as the reverse complement.
ATTTAAAATTCTTCCTAAATCTGACTAATCACAAAATTGGCAACACACAAGGCTAAAGATTAAGGATGTGACTTGCACAAAATGGGCAAAGAAAGAAGTATGATTTTCATTATATTTTTGGTATACTTCTGCTACCTCCCTGTTCAAGCCCTGAACGATGGCCTGAGAGTGGATTTCCAAGACCTTTTCAAGCCATGATCTCTTTTCATAAAGAAAACGTCCACATCCACAGCCCTGGAGACCTGACACTGTCATGAACCCCCAGGGCTGGGCAGCACGATGTCCTCACAGAGGACACTGGAGGTCACCTTGCATAAGGTCCACCCTGCGGATTCTCCACCAGGCAAGGAAATCAGACTGGCTTCCCTGATGTAGTCTGTTAGATGTGAAGCATTTTCAAGTAAGGAAGGGACATGAGGACAGGAAGATGTACTCTCAAACGTCCCAGATCCCACCTGTTGAGACCTAAGTTTTTTCTGTGGCCTTGTTTATTACTGGCCCTGCCTATCTCACACTGGGGTCGCCCATATGGGACATCAACCTGCCGAAAAGTAGGTCTTCAATCTGCCCCTCTTGCTCAGCAATTTCCCGTCTACCTTTACTTCTCACCAAACACACCAGAGACAGTTTTTTTTTTTTTTTTTTTTTTTTTTGGTACCTGGAACCGAACTCAGGACCTTGCGCTTGCCAGGCAGGAGCTGTGCTGCTGAGCTATGTTCCTGGCCCCAGAGCCAGTTTTAAAGAGAAGTTCAAGGCAGTTTAAGGTGGAATGGAACAGGCAAAGGCCCCAGATATCTGCCTGGGTGAGAGCGACATCTTTACAAGCTGCTTATGTGGACAGGAGCACAGGGCTCTCAGGACTGTTCCTTCCATCTTCCTCTTGTAGCTTCTTGGAGTCCACACTGAATGAAAATGGTTCTGGGTTTTCTAGAGGAGCCGTCAAGTGTGCGTGCAGAGCCAAATGCATGTGCGCACCAGGCTATGTGAAGTGAGTGTGGAGAGAGAAGCGCAGGCCAAACCATGCCCCACTCATACAGCAGACGTGCATGCGTACACACATGTGCATGTGCACGTGTGCCTGGGTGTGCAGAGAGATGGCTAGCAAAATGTAGCCATGATCACCTCTGAGCAGTTGGATTTTGATCATTTTCTTATTTGCTGTATTATCTGGATGGAATTTTTACAACCAGTATCAATCATTTTTTAAAAAAAGGCTTTTCTGTGAGTTTACAAAAAGCCCTGCAGAACTGTGCACAGAGGTATTCACTGTTTTTCCAACTAGTTTAAAACCAATAGAACATGAGCTTACGGGACTGGGGAGAGGGAGGCCCCATACCTGGGGACCCCCCACAGCCTCCAGGGCTTACTAACTGTCCCCTTCTGTGCCGCTCAGCTCCCCACTTCCTCTAGCACCTCTGTGTGCTGCTGGGAGCACACATGCAACTTGCCTTAGGCACATAATTTAAGGCCGATATAAGAGACTGGATGAAGGCATGGCACTGCTTAATAGAAGGAGACAACACCCTGGGTGCCAGCCCACGCTGCCCTCTCAGTGGCTCTACAGTTTAAATTCCAGGACTCCTTTAACACCAGCTGACAGTAACCCCACAGCGCACTTGTCTGTCTTGTACTTGTCAGTCTCCTGTCTGGGACATTTCCGGGCTGCTCTTCTACTCTGGATGTGGCTGGTTCCCTTCCATCCTTCATCTCTCTATCTGGAAGCTTCCCTGGCCCCTCGGACCTGACGTAGGTCTCTGGCACTGTTCTCCAGCTTCTACGCTGTGACACGGCCCGTTTTCCCCCAGCGTTTGTCCCACGATCCCTCCCTCAGTACCTTGCCACCAGCTGAAGTGAGGAAGGGGACACTATTACTTTCCAAAGGAAGAAGATAAGATGCTGAGAAAACCCATCCCAGAGGGGCAGAAGTGGAAACCTACTTCCTCCTGCCCTGAAAGAAGGAAGATGACAAGAGGGCAGAAGGATCAGATGGCAGGGTCCTTCACTGTCTCATTCCCAGGACTGGCCCCGAGGGGCCTGGGGTGGGGTGCTACAAGGACATCACAGTAAGCCCCAGTAGTGCACTTGGACCAGAGGACGGCTTCCCAGGCAGGGCTCTTCCCAGGAATCACAGGTCCATGTGTGTCTGGATCATGGTGAAGGGCACTGGTTCGGTAGCTGGCAGTGTAGATGGCCCAAGAGATCATCTGACCCATAGCTCACAGAGGTAGTGCTGCGAGGGGTTGTAAAGCTTTTGGGAGGCTGAGAGACTGGCAGAGACCTGAGATCGGACTGAAGCGGGACTTGACAAGCGGCAAATGGCGGTTCCATGGGTCCCAGGGACAGGTGCTTTCTCATGACCCGAAAGAAGTAGTTATGTCCCAGTGGTCCCCAGTTCACAGTCCCCATCAGCCACTGAACAACAGAAACCAGAGAAGCTCTGGGGGCCCATCCAAGTAATCTGCCACCATGAGGCCTTGCAACCCTCTCCCCATGTACCCAGATATCAACTGCAAGAGGAACAGGAGGAGAGCAAAGAAAACAGACTGATTACTTGCCCAAAGCAAAAAAGTCATCTTCAAGAGACTATGGAAACCAGAAGAGATGGGAATGCTGCAATGAATAAACACAAAATAAACATAAATAAATAAAAAGTAGGCCAGGAAGCTGCCAGCCTGGTGCAGACGATAAGAGGCTCTGGGTGAAGGCATTGTCATTTCTCACAAGGGGAACAGTGCAAAGACCACGGTGCTCGTGTGCAGTGCCCAGCACGGTCTCATCTGATTGCTGCGTGAACTCTGCTTCCAGTGCTGCTCTGAGCATGTCAGGGCTGACCCTAATGACAGGGGCATGGGGTGGGTTGGGGGCTGCTGGCACTTCTCTGTGGGAAACAATTACCCGTGTAGGACTTTACACTAAATAGATTTTTACCCTAAGCTTGCTTTTAAAAAGAAAAATTTCAGAAACATACCATGGTGTTTCTATAAATAGAGGCAGCACTGCCCTGAAGTTAAGCTGGACTTTGGTGTCATTAATTGAGCCAACACATATTTCTGGAGTGCCTCCTATGTGCCAGACATTGTGTCATCTGGTGGGGACACCGGGGACACAGCAAATATGTTCCAGGCTCCCGTGAGTACACATTCTAGTGGGAGACAGTATGAGCCAAGAGGTAGACAGAGAATTAATTCCGTACAGTGGTGCCCTGAGTAGCCGTGCTGAAAGAAGCTCCTCGGAAAGGGGGGCCGAGGCACCTGGACAGCGTCGCTCACTGAGCCCAGGTCAGGTCCTTACCGTTTTCCTCCACAGGATTGCACGGTACTGAGGGACACGCTGATTGTTCTGGTCAGAGAGGGTCACAGACAGGAAGAAGGGGCTCTTCTCTGCATCGTTTCCAATGTAGTTCTGATGGACTGGAAAAGAAACAGTGAGGATGCAGCTGGTTCCTCTGGTCAGTCAGCAGTGGACGCTGCTGGGGCTAGAAGCCCCTCCCATACGCTCAGCGAACAATAATCCTGAAACTGCCAGCGGCAGACCCTGACCACTGCCAGTTAATCCTGTGCAGCTTTCCCTTTGCCCATGTTTAGTTTCAGGGATGATCGTGTGACCCAAATTCTGGTTAATGAGAGGACAGGAGAACTCTGTCAAGGGACTTCTGCAAAGGTTTCCTTTTTCTAAAGTGAGGTGGTATGTAGAAGTGATGGCTGGAGTTGATACAACCATCTTGTTGCTCTAAGGAGGGCCAGACTGCCACATTAACGACAGGGAAGCACAAAAGGAGAAAGAGCCTGGGTCCTTGACATCACTGCAGTGCTGAAACCACAAATCCAGAGGCCTGCCTTCCCTCTAGGTTTTCTGTTCTATCCCTTCTTGTTCAAGCCAGTTTGAGTCAAGCTTCTTGTTAGCTGCAGGTGATAGCACCCAAACTCATGACCACATTTCCTGATAAAGTCATCACTTGCTCTGGGCTTTCGCTTACAAGTGGTGAGGAAGATAACTTTCCCTGCTGATTTCTTTCTTTATAAATGTTTCTATACTTCCCAACTCACCCAAATAAATTCTTTCTCATCAAATACATGAGTAATACTGTACCGTACTGGGTACTTAGAGAGACATCACTTGGGTCTGATCACTCATTTAAAAGCTCAAGCATCACATCTTCAAATGAACACATTAGGCTGATAAACACTTTCTCTTAACTCAAGTTGAATCCTGCAATAGCAATTATTTTTCAGTTCCCAAAATCTTCTGTCGTTGACACTTTCATTTGCTATCTTGCGGTGCATGTTCTGTGAGCCCTCTGTTTGTTCTAACTGTACATTAGTGACCAAGCTCCTGGGATGTGCTGGCCACTCAGGTGAATGGTATTCTTGTACATCTCACTGAAACTTCTGTTCAAACCTACTAGGTAATCCCTCCACTTTGCAGATCAGGAAGCTGAGTCTTAGGGAAGTGATGAGTAACTCATGTAAGGTCCTATGTTAATAATGTAATAATGGCAGAGCCAGGATGCAAACTCATCCTACAGACTCCATGAAGGCAGGGACTGTGACTGCCTTGCACTGTGGCCCCACTGCTGTGCATGCTGCCTGGAAGACAGCGCGAGTGAATCTACAGGAGCCTACAGCCTAATGCCTCTATAGTTCTCTACTGGCCCTGAGCTTAGGGAACCAATCCTCTCTCTCATCACCTTGAAAGATGTGTTCGAGATTCGCTACAGATGGAATACTTGCATTAAGTCTGAAATTACTTTTCCACTGTGAAAAAGTTTCTTATGTCTCAAAGCACTCATTCAGATTACGTAACCCCCTCTAATTCCCCAGAGACAAACATGATTGACCAAACAAAAACAGAATCAAAAACCCCCAAGACCTCTGAAACTTAGAATAATCCAAAAAACAAACAAACAAACAAACAAATCTTAGGGTTGTGACTCTGAATTCTGTCTTGTATTCTACGAAGTTTACTACTGACCTTGACATGAAATGCCCTGACATTCCTAAATTGGTTAATTTCACATACATAGTGTACCAGAAATTACACTAACATTCATTTTCATTTTGAACAACCTTTCTACCCAAACACCAAAAGGGCATAATTACCTTGTCCTAAAAAATACTTGAAATACCATCTGGTGTGGTATTCTGGATTTTCTAAGTGCACATCTGTTCTTCGCCAAGTACCTGGCAGAGCAGTTGCATTCTGTAATGGAGCAAAGTTGTGCCATTAAGAAGCTTATTTAGAAAGCAAACAAGAAACTGGCAATGAACCAGAGGCCAAAGAGCCAGAAAAAAAATCACTGCTAAAAGCATATGCCCAAGGGCGGTAACCACATGTTCTCATTAGACAGGACACTTAAGTGTAAATTCACATCATGGAAGCATTCTGGGGGCGCTCAGGGTGCAGGAGAAAGAACTGAGTAAGCTGGTGAATAGAAAGTGCCTGCTTTCTAGTCTGAGGCGTCACAGTATCTGGGAGTTGGTGTCCCTGGAATGAGGCACATTTCACCTAGAACACGTCTCTCAGCATCTCACTCAAGTCCACATGCTTTGTAGAATTTTAAAAAATGTGTCATAAAATCACCCAACTCATCTGGAAAACATGGATGAACAGAATGAATAATCAAAACCTTCTACCCAAAGGTAATCATCATTGATGCTTTGGGATGCTTTTTCCCTAAGTATATGCATATATGTTTTTTTACCAAAATGGAATCACACTGAATATAGTTTCTCATGGATTGACTTTTTCACTTAATGTATTTTTCCATATAAATACATACACTTTTACAATGTTGTATAGTTTTATGTACTTAATCTGGCTAGCATTTGTTTTGATGTATGCTATGAAGTAAGGATCAATTTGGCCTAACAGTTGATCTTCACTCAGGTCTAATTATTGAACATTCTCATTCCCAACCTTTACATAAGGTATCAAAATCTTTTGCAGTAAATGTCTGAATCTTGTATGGTCTGGGCTGAGACTGTGAGACACCAGCTTTTCTGAATGATCAGATATTACTCTGTTGAAGCTCCATGGACATCTACATCACGCCATGTATAAAAGATAGGCCACTGGAAACCACTGGCACATATCTTCTGATTTTGAAATGCCTCTAGCAATTTACTAAATGTCTGTGATCAATTTCTTTATCATGTTTAAGAGGTTTCCTTTAATTCTGAATTTACACAGAGCCCTTTCTCTGCAATGAATGTTGAATTTTATTGAAAGCCTTTTTTTTTTCCTAGGGGGTAGCAATTGAGAGAATAGGTTAAATGGAGGAGAATCAGAATGATGTAATGAATTATTTATAGTAATAGCACTTCTGAGGTTGAATGTCCTCAGATTTCTGGAAAACTTCCTACTAGGTCATGTACAATATTCTTTAAATAGAATGTTGAACTTTAAAAAATGATTTGTATGTCACAGCTGTGAGTGAGATGGATCTGTAAGTTTCTTTTCTGTGTGCATTTCTGATACGCTTTCAGGATTATGTTGCCTTACGAAATGAATAAGGAAGCTTTCTGTCTTTGCCATCACTCTGGAGATCCTGACACTCACTGAGGGCTGTAAATGCCAAGCCTCAGGCCAAGCACATTACATGCATTATCTCCAGAACTTCCACCACTGATTTTATGAGAGAGATTCTATTTTAACCCCTCCTTTCCAATGAGGAAACAGACTTGGAGAGTTTAAATATGTCATCCAAGGACGCAGAGAGACTCAGTCCCGGAGCTGGAAGTAAAACCAGTTCCAATTTCGGAGGTGTTTTCTTTTCTTTTTTTAATATCAGGCATTACATCATCTTCTGTATCTTTTTTTGGTTTGCTTTTTTAACCTGCCAGGAAGTAAAACTGCAGGTTGAAGTTTATTGTTCCTATAGTATTTTCTTAAATTAAAAAAATGTTGTTGTTATATATATAAAAACTTTTATTTAGAAATAATTTTCAACTTACATAAAAGTTGTAAGAATAACAATGCAAAGAGCTGCAAGAATAAGAGGAAAGTACCTCATACACCGTGTCCCAGGTTCATCTACACTTCATCTCACTGGCTCATTTATTCACCCCGTGCCCCCGGAATTCTCACACACAATTTTTTTCCTGAACCATTTAAGACTCAGATGCAAAAATAAAGCCCATTATCTTTAAATATTTCAGTATGCATTTCTCAAGAAGACAGCTATTTTCTTATATAGTCAAAATACAGCTTTATTAATTTCTGTCAATTTAATGCCAACGTAATACTTTATTGTCAACCAACTCAATAATGTTGTTTAAAGTATTTTCCCTTTCTCCCTTCAGTACAGGATCATTTTGTTGTTGTGCCCTCTTTAGAGTCCCTTTACCTGGGATGTTTCCACAGACTCTTCATCTTTTATGACACTGGCCTTTCTGAAGAATGTCACGTTCTCCCTTACTCATTTCTTTTAATAAAGGTTTATCTTGGGTTTGTCGACATCTCCCCATGATTTGATGCAGGGTCTGCACACCTGGCCAGAACACTGCACAAGTGAGTCCTGTCTTCTCAGCTTATTAAGATGAACCTACTCATGAGATCCACATGCTCCTTGCTGGCAAGGTTTATTCCGATCACTTGTGAGCTTCTGGTGTGACTCAAGAGGAGCCTATAGTTGGATTTTGCTCCTTGCAGGATTTCTGCATGGTTCATTATCAACAGCCATACACTTTATAAGCAGGAATGCTTGGCAGTACTTTTGGTGCACAGATCTTCCATGAAGCCACCAGGCAGCTCATGGCTACAATCCTGGGGTCCATCGGCTAGCCCTGGGTGCCAGCTGCCTGGACAAGATGCCACAGTCCCAAGGTCTTGGATCATAGAAAGCTTAGCGGAACCTGGAGAAGAGACTCTCACAGCCCCAGCAGTTAAACTGCAGAAGCCTCTAAGTCCTGCATGGCCCAGAGGTTTCTCTCAGGTAGCAGCACCAGTCCTTTGCTCAGGGCTTCTCAGATGTGCGGAAATGTGCACTCTCGGGCCCACTGCTGACCACCTCCTCAGGTTCTCTCAGGTTGGGCCCTGGGAATCTGTACTTTTTCTTTTTGGCAGCTCTGGGGACCAAACCCAGGGCCTCATGCATGCTAGGCAAACACTCTAACACTGAGCTACAACCTCGGCCCCAAAATATGTACTTTATCCAATAGCCAGATGAACCCCAGACAACACTAATGATTCCTTCAGGATCTTACGTGTTTTATTTTATGCATTGACACACGTTTTGAGAAGGGGGCTTACCTAATGGCTTCCCCAGACTGCCAGGGATGTTCCAGGACACAGAGGGGCACACTGAGGACCTCTATAGCACCTGCCTCTGCCTGTCCTCTCCCAGAAGGTTGACTGTGGCAGCCATAGATGGGATGACTCAGGGAGGGCCAAGGCACAGTCCACATCTCGGAGGCACGGATAGGACTGAGGGCAGTAGCATATCTCACCTCTATCGACTACGAACTATTAATTCTGAGGATTAAAAAGTTACCAACCGCATTTGCATCTTCACTGAATACTTAACTGAAATGGGAGGAGAAAAATCCAACACCCACAAAGTTGTGAGTCTTGCAGAGCAAGACACCTCCTGGCCCTTGTTAAAAGCACACATGATGAGGTGCAAAGACAAGAATAACACATGGGAATTGGTGATGAGATAGAACCAAGCAGAAACCCCTCTCTGCACAGGACCCTGCAAACACGACTCCCAAGAGCGAGTCCACATTCCAGTGATGAGTAGCAGCAGCAGACAGTCAAGGGCGCAAATAAGTGTACAGCCAAATGACTTTTTATATGTATACAACCTGTAATCACTGCCTGGCTCAAGGCAGAAAATACTTTCAGTGAAAGTCATACTCCAAGGTAACTGCTACCTGACTTCCATCACCATAGCTGAGCCCTATCTGCTTTTGAACTTCATAGAAATGAAATCATACTGTCTATCCCTGTGAGCCAGAACTCTTGTCCTTCCACACGATGTCTGTGATGCACACCCTGTCTGCTTGTGCAGCAGTATTTCATTCTTTTATTAACATCCTGTCCGTGCCCTAGGATGAATACCTCAATTCATGTGTTCATTCTCCAGTGGATGGGCATTTGGCTTGTTTGTGATTTTTGACTATTAAGTATAAAGCCACTGTGGACTTTCTGAGTTTGTCTCTGGTGAACACAGCCTTCCTTCCTGTGGGACAAACACTCCGGGACACTGAGGGTACATAGGACAGTTTTAGTAGCTGATAGCAAACAGACTTTCAAGAAGGACACACCAAGTTACACTCCTGACAGCAAAAATAGCAGAACTCCAGCTGTCCCACATCCTTTAACCTAATTCACAGCATGGGAGTCTTTCTAATTTCACTTCTTCTGGAATAGGTGCAGCAGTACCTAATTGTGGTTTTAATTTTCAATAAACCTTATTTTAGGTATGACCTATTTTGCAAAGGATTTCAATAGTACAGAACCTTTGTCTACAGCAATTTAAATAGATGATAAAACAGAAACACATTATTTATTTGACAGCCATAAGAAAGTTAGGAGGAAATACTCTGAGGAGTTCATCTTCCAGATAACTGGTTTTAACCCTGTCACTCCCACACTTATCTTACACCCTCTGAGGTGACCGTTTGCCAGCAGGTGTGATGCGGAATAATGGGCTCCGGCATTCCCCGCTGCAGATGCGCCTGCTTGTGCCTGCCCTGCCGAGGGAATCCCAGGTCCAGGGAGCCTAATTCTGTCTGCGTCTAATTCCACAGCCCACAAAAGCTTCTTCCTGTTTTCATCTTTTTTCACTCCATTTATACTTGTGGAATGTGAAGGAGGAAGAGTTTTTTAAAAAGGAAAATGAGATGGCAGGACATATCATTCTAGAACATGTCTAACACTGTAACAAACTTTTTTTTGTGGTAGTCTATTCACCTGCTTTTTTCTTTGTAGCAGCTAAAACTAAGCATTTCAATGTGCAACTGTACCATGATTTATACAATCATTCTTGTACTGGTGGAAATTGAAGTTGTTTCCAAGTTATTTTTTCCTATTTTAAATAATGTTATAATATCCGTCCTAGAAAAACTGCTGGCCAAATGGTATGCACATTTTTAGTTATTGCTAATTACCTTCCCAAAAGATAGTACTAATTTCCATCTCCCCCAACAGGGTATAAGAGAATTGTCACCATGCTAATGAACAGATTTGTAAAGAGGTGGAAGACTGTCCCCTCTGTTCCACCATCTACTAATTGATACATGCAAGCGAGTGGCTGGGGAGCTCCCCTGTGATCCACCCAGGGGTCACGCTCATTTTAATTAATAATCCGAATGAGCACACAGATGGTAGACGAGCATACCTGAAGGAAATAGCAAGCTGCTCAGTGTGGGTAGCTAATAGGACAGGCGACAGAATCAAGATGCTGCAAAAAACTCTTGACAATTAGCAATTATGGGACACACTAACGACACTAAATTCAAAGAGTACAATGCAGATTCCTGCACTGAAGTACAATGTACAAATCTGTCAGCTATGGGGTGGGAAAGGTCAAGTGCTACACAGTAAGATTTATTTTTCTCTTTACCTATTAGGAAACTGAGGCCCAGAGATAACGAGTTGTAAAGTAGTAAGTGGCTGACTCCAAAATTATCTCTGCTACACCATGCCACCTCACGGCTGAACAACAGCACACCGGAAATAGACTGGGAATGAGGAGGGGCACTAGGTTCCTAGTGAGTCATCAGGTTTCCTAAAAGGAGGCAGAGCATCAACAGCAAGAAACGGACAGCTCTGCGCTCTCTGTGGCTGTGCAGGATGCATGCAGAACCCTGCGTTCAGCTGTGAGTTCAACAATTTAAAAGGTTCAGGGGGTCTGGGGACTTAACTCAATGGCAGAGTGACTGCCCAGCATGCTCAAGGTCCTAGGTTTGAGCTCCAACATTGGGAAAGAAAGAAAGAAAGAAAGAAAGAAAGAAAGACAGAAAGAAAATAGAAAGATGGACACATACAATTACAAAGTGGCTAATGAGATCTAACTACCTATCTAGCCCTAAGTTCATTTACAAAAAATAAAAAAGAAGAGCTGAAGTAGAGATCAATGCTAGAGCACTTCCCTAGCATACATGAAGCCTTGGGTTTGATCCCCAGCACTGCCAAAAGTTCCACAAAAATAAATAAGTAAAAGGTTCATTAGTTGGATATGTTAATCACCCTGACTGGATCATTACATGAGGTATCTACATGTAACAAAACTTCACACTATATCCCATAAATGTGTACAATTATTTTGTCAATTAAAAATAAGTTTTTAAATTAAAAAACCCTGACAGTACATACTTAGGAAGACTCAATAATTTTTCAACATTATTATTATTGGAGAAATAGGAAAGAGAAATGAATAATAAGGGGGAGACTACCGGGGGTCAATATGCACATTTGTTCATATTATTTTAGGAAGCTAATTAAATGAATAACAAATAAAAGGCTTGTAAGGGACTCCCCACATGTGCAAGGAACAACAACGAGGGTGACACAGGTGGGGCTGCTTCCACGTCTCAGGGGGACATCTGTGCTGCGAGGCCTGGCCACTTACACTGAAGAGGGCTCGGCCTTGTACCACAGGTTACGTGAACAGAAACTCAGAGTAGAGTAGAAAGCAGAGGCAGTTGGGTTTTGTTCAATGGAAGGAACTTTCCAGCAACCAGAGACTGTAAAAATGGACTTCTCTGCTGTGGGGGTGTGGAATAATGGGAACTGCAGATCTGGTCTTTGATCCTGGTTCCTGGAACACGGAACTCCTAAAACTCCTGAAATTTCCTGAGTGAGAGGCTGACAGCAGAAGCATGTTTTGTTCCAAGGAACTGACTGTTAGTGACCCCTAGATGGCTTCAGGTGGGCGCTGTTGCTTGGAAGACCAAGCCTTGAGTGGAAGGAAGTTTGGGTCCCACAGCCCTCACACCTCACCTCCAGGGAGAGGAGAGGGGCTGGAGGTTGAAGGACCATCGAAGTTTGGTAATTTACCCAGTCTTGCCTATGAAGTCTCCAGAAGCCTCCTAAACAATGGGGTGTGTGGAGCCTCCCAGTTGGTAACCACACTGGGGTGCTGATTGGTGGCACCATAGAGGGAACAGAAGCTCCACCAGCCCCGCCCCATACTTGCCCTGTGTACTGCTTCCTTCGGGCTGTCCACCCCTGAGTTACCTCATTTAGAATAAACTAGAAAAGGGAAGTACTCTGCACAGCTCTGCGAGTCATTTTAGTGAGTCCTGGAACCTGAGGAGGGAGGTCATGGGAACCCCTGACTTGGGGGCAAGAGGGCAAAGACTCAGATCCCAGGGCCTGCTGACGGGCAAGTCTAATAGGAGCCCTGGCCCACTGGAAGCTGGGATCCCAAAGGGCTAGGCACTCAGGGGAAGAGAACCACAAGAGATCATTTGAGCACTTCCACGACCTAAGACTGCAAGGGAGGACGCCACTGTGAGGGCAGCACTGAGAAGTGCCGGAGCTCTGCTGACCACCAGGTGGCCTTCGCAGGAACCTACAGCTCCAGCCAGTCTGCACCACCCGGGAGTGTACAGGTCTTCACCAGAGGATTTAGTTCCAAGGAATCTGGCAAAGCCAAACTGAAATTCTCCATACCAAAAGGCAATTGATCGCAGGCTGCATATTATTTCTAAAAATTAAAGTTCAAAAACAATCAGCACACAGTCAGGCAGCCAAACACACAAGAAACATATTACCCCATGAGCATATGCCAGGAGGAAAAAAGAAACAATAAGGAGCGAGCCATGAAAGCTTCACATATTGAAACGATCAGTCACAGATGATAAAGCCATTCCACTGGCTATGTTTAAGAAATAAAAGACAAATTTGACACTATCTTAAGGGAACAGCAGACTATAAAAAATAACCATGCAACCTTGGATTAGGTATTGGTTTCTCAGATTTGGCACCAAAAGTACAACCACAGAAGAAAAGACAGGCAAAGTGGACATCAGCAGATTTAAAAATGCTTGTGCTTTAAAAGGACACAATCAAGAAAATGGAAAGAAAATCTAGAATGGGAGAAGACTTTCGCAAATCATCTACTGACAAAGGTCTAGTATGCAGACCAAATAAAGAACTCTTAATATTCAAAAACAAAAGGCCAATCCAATAATGAAACCACACTGCAGTTTGTTCATGGGTTTGAAAAATTCTAAGTTGCTTTATTGAGCCTTTTATGGAATCACTTGGATCACAAAGTCAGAGCGAGCTCACTTATTTTCTCCTAGCTGTCAGGCCCCTCTAGCTGGACATTAACACTGGCCAAAACCTTTTACCCAAAGGTCATCACAGTTAAACAACACCAAGGTGTTCCAACTGAAGACTCATGCTTGGTAGTTTTGGTGGAAACAAAATCTACCAAGAGTATTTGATTCTGGTATTTTTTCCAGAGAAACAATGTGAGACCAAGATGTGCATTGCTTGCAGCAGACCACAGTGGCCTGTGAAATCACTGAGTCCACCAAATGGTTCTCAGGATGAACTTCCCAAGGCCGCACTGCTGGAGAGTGGTGGAGTCAGGGTTTGGGCCCAAGTATCTGACTCTAGAGCTGCTCCTGAACATGATCTGCCACAGGTGGTTTGCCATCCCTGGCCAGGTCCTAGAATCTGTCCTCTGGTATACGAGAGAGATGTGAGACACGGCCAAAGTACACGGGGAGCTCAGGACCACATGAAGGCACCATTATGCCTTTCGTGAGTTCCCTGGGTCCCGGCAGGGGCCACAGCTCTGCTTATGTGGCGTGGGGACAGTCCACTGCAGTTTGTTCACTTTGGGCTAGGCTGAAGTTCTGCAAATTTTTGGTGGCAGAAGGCTGTCGGGGTCTCTGGTGGGTAGATTCTCAGAGCAGACACCCAGTATGGTGACCTGGCTTTCAAAGCACAGGAAAATGGGACTCAGTGCTTCTGCTCCTGGCTTAGCACCAGAGACGCTAGGCTGCTTGGTTTTGGTGAGCAGACCGTTTCATCTCAGGAATTGGGTCACTTGGTAGGGCTGTTTCTAAGCTTCAGAAGCAAATTTCCTTCTTCTGTATGGATTAGCTGACATCATTCTGGCAAGAAGTTAGTGTGCACTTGCTCAGGCGTTCAGCCCAGAGAGTGGCGGCTCCATTTTCCTGACCAGACAGAATGCCTCCATTTGTCTGATAGTATTGAGGAGGGCAGCATGTCTGGCTGAATGGAGGTGCGAAGCTAAGGCCAAAGGCAAACATGAGTAACCTTACCGAATGCTGCAGCCTTTCGAGTTCAATTCTTAGCATGTTACCAAGAATTTGCTTTAAGAAGTGGTCAGGAGAGCAATGGGGGCACCATGGCAGTGGGTACGCTTAGCAGTAACCACCATGATTACTAGCACAGCAACCAGGTATGGGATGCTTACCGTGTGCCTGCTGTAGTGCAAAGAGCTTTGCAAACTCGTCTCACTGAGTCCTCTCAATAACCTGGAGACAGTTTTTGATTTAAAATGGAGAAACTGAGGCACAGCAAGGCTGATTTCTTTGTGGCTCCTGGTCTCATACAATTAAAAAGTGACAGAGTTGGAGAGTTGGAGCCAGAAACCAGGCTGGTCTTGAACGTGAACTGAGTCTTGTCAGATGGCAAAGCTGGAGGTGCCAAAGCACCATGATGAGCTACCTCGCAAAGCAGCAGCAAAGATGAAAAACATCAGGGATCTTACTTTGTTCTTCACAGTTTTGCAGGTAGACCCCGAGGGAGAGAGCAGGAAGGGGTGGTGTTAAAGGAAAGCAAGACGGTCCCTGTGGCCTGTATCAAGGACAACCAGGAGAGCCTGGAAAGGGGCAAGGACCCAAGGAGTGGTAGGCAGCAGTGACCTCTGTTCTTGGTGGCTTCTCTGAATAAAGACGATGCTTACAGTCACATTAATATTTTGCATCTCCTTCTTGGCCCCTAGACCTGTTCACATGGCAGAGCCAAGCTGTCTAGCCTGGCAAAGGGAAGGAGCAGGGACCCATAAAAGATGTGGATTTTCTTTTGGTCCCTGGACTGGGAGCACCTTCAAGTGTTTACATGCTTTTAGTTCAGAGCTTTTAAAGAAAAGGTGTTGCACAACTCTGAGTGCCTTCACATCTACTTCAAGCAAAGTTCTGGAAAGCTCTATCTACTCACCCTCTCCTGGTCTCCATTTAGGCAAGCTGTTCGTTCACTGCTATGTCACAGGTACTACAGTCTTGAGTTTGGTGACAATACAGGAACTGGAGAGCATCCTTACCTCATCTGAAGAGCCATTTTCCACTCTGAATCTTCCAGCCCTTTGGATGGCTCCATCAGCATCACTGGAAATAAGCTAGGTGAAAAAAGAGTGCTCAGTTAGGTAGCTGAACCACCATATGCAATGTCCCTGCCTGTACGAAGCCCTCCTATCAGTAAGCCAAACCTACCAACATGAGCTGGTGGGCCAAGTCTAGAAGCTAAGAGCTCTTTTTAAGCTCTATTAGCTGAGTCCTCACACAGTTGGACCCTGGTCTCAGGCGTCTAAGAGTAAGGACCACATAGCCCGCAGGAGTGAAAAATAAGAGCATCAAATCTAAATCTGAACAGTTTCCAAAGCTGAAAACATGAAAGCAATGCTCCCTGGAGAAACAATCTTAATACACATCACATATGGACAAGTGACAGCTCACAGATGGCAAAACCCAAGGCCAAGTCTCAAGTTCAGCCGCCTTCCTAGGAAAGGATGTGGCTCACAAGGACTCATGGTCTACTCACATGAGAAGAGGCTGTCGTGCTTCATTCAGAATAAGGAGTTACCAAAAGGCCACTGTGTTCCTTCCGAGGAAGGACACTGTGTGCGAGTGCCAGCAAGGTGACACCTGTTAAAGGGCCATCTTCAAGGGGCTCCATGCTAGACCAGGGCTTTCTCCTGGATTTCTCAGAAGCAACTTGGGAAAATGACATATCTTTTGTTTTGTTTTGTTTTGTTTTAATCTATGAAATCCGTTCACAATTCACATCATAGATATGCTGACAATTTCCACCTCCCAGACTCACTAAACACATCACCTAGAGGTGTGCTTCTCCTCATTGGAATGCCAGGAAATGGAAACCCAATGTCTTAGCAAAGGCTGCTATCTCATACTTGCTGTGGTATCTAAGACCCATGAAGGTGAGAAAAGAAAGAGGGAAATTTCAGGGAACATCCCTCCACAAATTTTCCCAAAGAAATCATTTGAAAAGGCTTGGCAAATTTTTTTCATGACACCAGTAAGCATAAAAATAGTCTCTAACATTTAGTGAGTGCTGCTTCTCTGTGTGTGCCACGTACTCTTCTGCCCATAATACGTATGATCTCATTTGGTTCTTGTGATTACAGCACAAGGTAGGTGCTGTTATTAACCTCAGTTATGAATGAGGAAATGGACACAGAGACAGGTAAAATCACCAGCTAAGGCTATGAGACTGGTTGCCAGAGGCTGAGCTGGTATGTGACTACCGGGCAACCAGACTGTGAAAGTTTATTATCCTCATTTATAATCATTACTTTACCTAACAAGTCCAGCTTTTATACCACTCTTTAACTCACAAAGTAATTTCTGAAAACAAATAAAAAGCAGATAGATTTCTGTGCATGTGGCTGGCTATTGTTAGCAGCAGATCACATAATGTCAGTGAGCTGAGGGTAACAGAATTTTGCCTCCTCCAGAGGCATGGCTTTGCTCTAGGCTTCTGAGAGGTGACTTCTAACCCCTTGGAACATCTTGCATGAATGTTACTTTACTTAGAAAATTTTGAGCCAAGTTGGTTAGTCATACTGTGATGGGGCTTTGGGTCACACAGAACACCTCTACCTCGGGGGAGCTGAAGGCTAAGATCAACCATGTGGGTCAGATACTGTCAGGAATCTGAGGGCGAGTGACAGAAATTGGCCTTGTGCACAGGTTTGGCTTTGCCCTCAACTCCCATATCCATGCAGCCAAGCCCCACTAAAAACCCTGGATACCACGACTCAGTGGTTGCTCTGGTTGGCAGTGCCCTGTGCATACTGTAGCTCATGTTGTTAGGAAGTGTCCACACTGCCTGGGACTCCCTGGACAAGGACCTGCAAGATCTGCACTTGGAACTCTCACAGACTCCATCCTTGAATCTCATGAATTGTAAGTGAGCTTAACAGTTTTCGATGAGTTCCATGCGTCCTTCCAGCAAATTACTGGAACTGAGGGTGGTGTTGGGGCCGTTGGTGTCAGAACTGTGGACTGTTTGTTAACTTTACAGAGGCCAATTCTAAAGCACAAGAGCAAGATAAATTTCCGTCTCTGCGTGTCACTGTCATTCTCCCAGGGGAAGTGCAGAGGAGTCGGTGTCAATGTCATCTACTCACTGTCTACTCAAACAGAGGGAAGAGCAAATAGGATTGTGGGGGGCGTTACTCATATAGGCTGTCTCAAGGGCTTTGGGAGAAGCCTTCTGCAATCACAATGGACTTAGCAAGAGAAAAGCACTACTGTCGGCTCATGTGGTCTCATGTAGCTGTATTAAGGGGGCGCACACACCCCTTACTGTTTGCGCCTGAGACGGATGTTGGCAGGTCGTCCTCACAATAGCTAGTCTCATCGAGGACAGCGAGCAGGTAGAGAGGAGCTGGTAGCTGCTCACTCATTTGTTCACACACTGAGCATAAATCAAACGTACTCCACTGTATTCCAGACACTGCCAGGAAAGTGCCCTTTTCCTTTGCTGAGATTAGAACACGAAGCATATTGCTTGCCTTACTTAAGACAATCAAGAAGAAAGGAAGAAAGCTTTTCATGATGAGATGGTTAGAAGGAATTTAGCTCCACCCGAAATCAGTATCACAAAACTCATTAAAATGCTTAACTCAAGGCTCAGGCTAACCTGTTTAACTCTGTCATCTTTACCATCTCCCCATCACTATATTTCCATCAAAGTCGCGGTCATTGCTCACCTGGATGACTGTAACGGCCTCCTGACTGATTCAGATACCTCAGATTCTCCTTACCTGCCCACTTCCCACACTGCAGCACAGTGGTTTTGGCAAATCGCATCTGTGTGGCCTGCAATCCCCTTGTAGCACCACCTCTCCCCACCAGAGGGCGCACCCTGCGAAGGGCCCCATCCCACCTCCCGCAGCACCCCAGCTCATCCTTCAGATCTCCCCAAGAACCCTGCTCCAAGATGCCTTTCCTGCTGGCAATGGCTGGAGAGGAACCCCATGCGAGTCCTCTGGCGCTCTTCACAGTTCCACTTCTTAGTGCGATTTCTGCTGCTTTGTGAGATTACTTGACTCATAGGTCTCCTTGGGTGCTCCCTCTGCCCCCTGCTAGGTTCCAGCAGGACAGCGTGTTCGCTTGTTGTCACCACTGTGTTCCAGAGCTAAGCACACTGCCTGGCAGAGCAAACATGTTTGCTAAGCATTGATAAACAAGAAATGTATGACTAGACAAATGCCAAAATCCTATTGAAAATGATCAAAGGCATATATAAAAATAGGGGTGAGCCCTGCAGACCAGAGAAGATTCATTACTCATGTGAGAAATGCCAGAGAGATGCTACCAGGTCTATGGTGGAGGAAAGACCAAAGAGGGCCAAATTTCTAAAGCTGCTGGGGAGCCACTTAATCAGACCCTGAAGGGTCGAATGAATGCCCCTAAGCTCAGGTGGGCAGGGCCTGCCCTGGGGAGCTGGGCTTGGGCTGTGCATGGGAAGGAGGTCCTGCTGGTCACTCGATGGGGGCCCACAGGGTGTCCCATCCCCCTGCTCTGCAGCTGGCCAGGAGCAGCCACAGAGGCTGGTGCCTGCTGAATCCTGGCATGTGGGCTGGTGCAACAGGAGACAGCGTCCCAGTGAACTAAGGGTCAAGAAAAACACTACCAAAGAAAAAAGTCCCGTAAGACAGTAGAGAAGCTGTTTGCCAGCTAGCTGTCCCCATCTGTTTTTTCAATTACTTCTCACGAACCTCTGATCTGGTCAATCCACATCCTTCCCGTTGTTGGAAGGAGGTTTGTTTGACTTAGGAATGACACTGTCTTTATCAGAACCATCTGAGCATCCAAGACCACAAACCAGATGCTCACTCCCACGACGAGCCCTACTCAGTGTGGAGTCCTAGCTACCACTGAATTCTCTCACGACATCTTCCACGGTGATAGAACTGTACCTGGACACAGGCTGGCCTTGCTTCCCTTGAGGGGCCCATCAGATCCAGTCCTTTCCACTTGCAGGCGGGCCCAAATCCTGGGTAGTATTTATGGACCTACTCCTCGGGAGAAGTGAGGTGCCTCCTCGTTCACTTTTTCCTCCTCCACTGGCTAGAACCCCAACAACAGAGAGGTCCTGGGAACCCCTATTGAAGACCATGGACTTGTGAGCCTGGATGTGGAGAACAGACTCCTGCCTACTTAACCCCCTGGCTGGATGTGAGAGGGCAGTAAACTCATTATTCCTCACTGTGGAGTGACATTCTGAGACAACTACAGTATACTCCATGCATGAGAAAAACCACTGGTCCCATGACAGGTTTTTGTTTGATTTGTGTGCTAGGCATGTGCTAGGCAAATGCTCTATCTTAGCCCCTACAATTTCATAATGTCCAATGTGGAAACTGACCTAAAATATCAGAGAGAATGTTCCATAAACAGATTTATTCATTATAAAAAGCAAAGGAAATTTTAGAAAATCTCTAATTATTGTAATAATGTGACTGATCCTGGATGTATGAAAGTGAACAATCTGTGATCAAGTTTCAGATGAAAAACATGAACTCTGGAATTTTGGAAGGCAGTGACCACAATCAACAAAAAACTAGATACTAGCTGGGTATGGTGGTGCACACCTATAATTCCAGAACTCTGGGAGGCTGAGGCAGGAAAATCCCAAGCTCAAACCTAGCCTGGGCAATTTAGTGACTTAATGAGACCCTGTCTCAAAATAAGAAGTAAAAAAAGGGTTGGGGATGTAGTTCAGTGCAAAGGCTCTCAGTTCAACCCAAGTACTCAAAATTTTAACTATAGTGGGAAATTTTAGTGTATTTCTCTCAGATCAAGGCAAAAATTAGTAAAGATATATAGAAGAATCAAACAATAAAATTAATAAGCACAATTTAATAGCCACGTATTCAATTTATCAAGGCATGAAGAAAGAGCACATAACTTTTGAAAACATTAATTAAACTCTAAAATACTGATCTAATTTTTTTTTTTTTTTTTTTTTTTTTTTTTTTGCGGCACCGGGGATCGAACTCACAACTTTGCACCTGCCAGTCAGGCGCTTAAGCCATTGAGCCAAACTCCCGGCCCTATACTGATCTAATTTTATAGGTATAAAAAAGCCTACAAAATTCCACAAAATAACAAAATTCTAAAAAACTCTATGAAACTGTATGGATTATGGTTTAGCATAGTGCAATAGAATGAGAAAGCCAGTTCAAAAGGACAAAACAACTCGAAGTCCAAAAAAAATACATTTGAAAAAGCCCTTTCCTCAGGTGGGAACAGTCAAAGTGGATTTTATTCAAACATCCATGGAATAATGTGAGGCCACGGATGCTCATGTGTAGGAAAACCCGTATTCTTAAATGCGCCGATTCTCACACAGGAAAGGATGAGACAAGGAGCCAAGCTTTCTCTAGTGGGAGACACGAAGAACCACAGAGTCCAGAAGGTCTCAGAAAGAGAAGGGCAGAGGGGGAAGGACAGGATGGGAGACCTCCGGCCAGCTCTATTTACAGAGTTAAGGACAGTGATAAATATGCACAGTGAAGCCGGGCGTGGTGGTGCAAGCCTTTAATCCCAGCACTCGGGAGGCTGAGGTAGGAAAAGCGTTGTGAGTTCGAGGCCTGACTTGGGCTACAACGCAAGTACAAAGCCGGCCTGAGCTACATAGTGCGACCCTGCCTCAAAAAACCAGGGCTGGGAGTTTGGCTCAGTGGCTTAAGCGCCTGTCTGGCAGGCACGAGGTTATGAGCTCAATCCCCGGTGCCACACACACCAAAAAAGTATATATATATATATATATATATATATATATATGGTGAAAAGAAAAAACATGTAACTGCAAATGAGAAGGAAATTTAAAATCTTAAGGGACTATTATATGAAGCTATACAAATATAAAAACTTCAATGAAATGAATGCTTGTCTAGGAAAACCTACACAGTGAAAGTTACTTTGAGAAAGAAACCTGAACATGCCAAAACTATTCACAAGACTAAAGAAGCTGTCAGAACCCTGTTGGCTAAGACAGCCTTGGCCTACACGGTCTCCTGGGAAGGCAAAGGTTCTGTCCCCTGCACGATGCCATGTGACAGCTGCCCGCTCCGGAGAGTGGGTCTTTTTTCTGTTTTGCTGGAGATGAGCAGAAGGGAATTAACATGCATTTCACATGCAATGCTAAGAGGTCAGCTTTTTTTTTTTAAAGGAATATAAAACTATTTATTGACCACTGCTC
Organism: Dasyprocta punctata; assembly: GCA_004363535.1. Lineage (NCBI taxonomy): Eukaryota > Metazoa > Chordata > Mammalia > Rodentia > Dasyproctidae > Dasyprocta > Dasyprocta punctata. The sequence continues at coordinate 107,141 of RJWM01001342.1, read as the reverse complement.
ACCATTATTTACAATAAAGTAAACAATATACAGTAGGATAAAATTCTGACTATTACAAAGTTGTTTTCCTGGCTTCGAGGGCAGGGTTTTAATTGGATTTTACTTTATTTGGTCTCATATTGGATTCAGTCAGATACTCAAAGATCAGTGCCCAGGAAGGGCTGCAGCTCGTAGAGAAAAGGAAAGGCCAGCTGAGTGATCACTTGGCTGCACGCGGGCATCGTGAGTGGTTCCGTTTGAATTCTTGGACTGTCCAATTCCGTGGCAACTGTTTAAATTTATTTTTTAGATCAATTAAAATAAAACTATTCCTGCATGCCTGTAATCCCAGCACACTGGGAGGCTAAGGCAGGAGAACTGCAAGTTAGAGGCCAGTCTAGGCAATTTATGTAGGGAGATTCTGTCTCAAAATGAAAAATTAAAAAAATCTGGGGACGTAGCTCAGCATGAAGGCCCTGGGTTCAATCTCCAGTACTGACCCTCATCCCATCCCTCAGCTGCACTAGCCCCATTTGAAATGCTCAACAACTACACGTGGCTACTACACTGGAGAATGCAGACATAAACATTTTCACAACTGCGGAGAGCTCCAGAGGACAGAACTAGACATCCTGGGGATTCATGCAACTCTGAGATCAAATGATTTTTAGCTCTCTACCCCACCACCCCTTGCCATCTCCGTCTCTCTGTCGGTGGTACTGGGGATTGAACCTATGGCCTTTGCATTGAGCTATGCCCGCAGTCCTTTTTATTTTTATTTTTAAGATAAAGCCTTGCTAAATTACTAAATTGTCCATGCTGGACTCAAACTTGTCATTCTCCTGCTTCAGCCTCCCGGAGGGCTGGTATTATAGGCATGTGCCATAACATTGGCTTTGCTGCCTTTCTTAGAGGGCAATTCTGTGGTTCTGGCTATCTTACTAATCTGGTAGAAAAACTAACACCCAAGGCTGTTATTAGGGGTCTGTCTGTGTCTCATTTAGTTAGATACATTAAATAAAGATTCATGTGATTTAACATCCTTAGACTCTTGTCTAAATTTGGCAACAATGCAACTCAGTCCTGTGCCACTGAGCAGTGTTGAATGTGTCAGGTGTTTTATTTTGGGAAAAAAGTAACATCTAATCATTTGTAGAATTTAACAAATTAAAAATGTAATTTAAAATAAAAACAGAAAAATATAAGATATTAATTAATTACTGTAAATAAAAATATTATTAGCTTCATATTAGAGGCAACCAAGTGAGAACATTTCTTAAATTAATATGACTATAAACTTTTTCAAAAGTGAAGGTCTCTTTTCCCTCGACTTTCTTGGGTTGGTGCTTGTTTCCATTTTAAATCAGTGCTGGGATTCCCATGATTTCTGTTTTGGATCCACCGTGTACTTGGCATTCAAGTACATAAATCACAGTAAAAATATTTTTATTTGGCAAAAGATCTCAAAAGGTTACGCAAAGTACATTTCAAGCATAAGATTATAATCCCACCACCCTGGGAGGCTGAGACAGAACCGTAAGTTCAAGCCTGGGCAATTTAGCAAACCCTGTCTCAAAATAAAAAAAAAAAAAAAAAAAGAGAGAGAGAGAGAGAAAAGAAGCACAGGACTGGGGCTGTAGCTCAGTGCAAAGACTCTGGGTTCAATTTGGGGGCCAGGGAGGGAAAAAAAGTTTCATATTTCCTCCTAGATCCCCTTCCTTTAAAATGAGTGGTTATGAGTGAAGATTTTAGGGACCAGCTGGTCAAGTTCAAATCTCAACCATACATATATTTGCTCTGTAATCTTGGGGAAAATAGTCTAATCTTTCATTGTTACATTTTAGTTTCCTTATCTGTAAAGTGGGGACGATGATTATAGTTCCATCAAGGCTTTTAGAGAGAATTCAACAATGCACATGTAATGAACCTAGACTAGTGCTTGATATGGTAGGTATTCAATAAATAGAACACTACAACAATATAGTGATTAATATAAGTGCTCTGATTAGTATTAAACCACTAGTTAATTAGTGGATTAGTGATTAAACTGCCTTAATTCTGGATTTTAAGTCTTCGAAGATCTGTTTAAACATTTGTCCATTTGGCAAACATTACTAAGAACCTATTTTTCAGGGCCGTACTAACTGCTGGACTAATAAAGATAAACACGACGTGATCTCTGCCCTGGAGGACAGCAGATCCCAGCAGGAGAGACGCGCACGCATATACACAGATAAATCACAAGGCAACCTGGTTAAATGCCGTAACAACAGGAGCGAGGAGGAGCTGGCGGAGGTCAGGGGCTGCACAGACCAGCCCTGCCTGAGGAGCTGCGCAAGGCTGCAGGGCTGTAATGTGATTTACTCTGAAACTATAATGTAATTTATTCTGGTACAGGACCTTTGAGAAATGATTTCCAACATATGTAGGATTTTTTTTTTAAACTACAACACTGGTCAAAAAAGCAGACCTATTTGACCTTGTATATGCAAATCACACATACATGGCTTAGACAGAACTGCTCAGAAGGGAAGAAAGTTTAAATGTTTGCATCAAAGGAAAGGAGAGGTGAGCACATACATACGGGCTGAAGGAGCCATCCTGTTAGTGGCCGGTGCTGCTTCGAGTTCTCCCTGGGCAGCAGGCCAGACCTGTTCCCGGTCTCCCCTCAGCTCATGTCCCGGGCCTGTAGGGAGGGCAGGAGGAGCCAGGTCCTGGGAGCAGAGGCAGCGCTTTCTTCCTCCCCCTCCTCCCCTTACTCCTGTTCTGCCTGTGCCTGGAGAAGCTGGGCACCACGACGTGTGAAAGAGCACCCGGGCTGTTAGAAGATCTCCGGGCTGGGAGAGACATGGGTTGAAGGAGAACCATCACAGCCTGGCTCTGGTCTCTGGTGTGGCTCATCATCCTGCACCTGGCCACTGTCCTCGGCAAGGCCAACGTCAATCACAGTCACTTTGCTGGCAGCCTGAGTGTGCACCCTCCTGTCTTCTCAAATCTATTGATACTGCTTGGTTCTGAGGCTCTGCCATCCCTTCCTAGGGCGCCAACATCTGCTCCTCCATGCTGGCAAGGCTGTGTCTGCACTGTGCCTAGGGATGAGCCGCTCTGGCCCTTCTGGTCTAGCCAGAGCCCCACTGCTGCTCCCCAGTCCTTCCCTTCATTCTTGTCCCTTCCCATCACACCCCCACTTTATTAGTCTCTGATCACCTCTCTGAAACACCCTGTCTCAGATGGTTCTGTAAGGCAGGTCAGGATGGGCACTGGTACCCGACTTGCATCTCAGACATACCTGTCTCCTTTTCTTGTTCAAACAGCATGTGAATAGCAGTCCTGGAGTCTCAGCTTCCCAGTGAAGAGTCATGGCCAAAGGCGACCAGTCAGGATCAGCAGAATGGCTCATTACCCACCCCATGGCCAAAATATCAGGACACTGGCCACTTTAATACACACAATGAAGAGAAACTGCTTGGAACAGAGCCGAATCTGTCTATCTTGTTCTCTACCATCTCATTTTGGCTAAGAGACACTGGGTCTGTATGAAAAACAACAACAAAACATTGGGAATCACCTTTTTACTGCATGGACATTGTATTTTCCTTTCAAGAAAACAATGAGCAAGAAGCAGGAGGGTTCTTTCCAGCTGGAGCCGTGGAAGGCATGTAGAGGAAGAAGAAGGGCTCCTGCTCTGACTAAATCCTTCAGAAAAAGAAGAGGAATCTTTCAGAGCTGTAGATCAAGTGCCTGAGAGAGAAACCCACCCAAAAGATTCCTGGAAAGGCCAGGAGGAAGCTTACCCATGAAACTGAACACTACCATGAGGAATACAGGAAGACGGACTTGAGACTCAAATGGCCAGGATGGTGTGAAAGGCGGGCACTCCTGTAAGTGTGCGGAATTCAAGTCAGCATCCGTCACTAGGACCAGGGGTATCTGTGGTGGGAGGCCAAAGGTCTGAAAGGTGCTACAGATTTGTTGCCTTGGGCAGATGCTCAGTGACACTTTTCTTGAGCTCAACAAGGCTTCAGCTAATATTCTGAAGCTGGAGAGCTATGTGTGGCATGGGGTATCCAAACCTGAAGTCAGTCAACGAACTCATCTTCAAGTGTGGTTATGGAAAAATCAGTAAGGAGCAAAGTGCCTGGGCAGATGGCACTTCAACTGCTTGGTCTCTTGGTAAATACAGCATCATCTGCACGGAGGACAAGGGTCATTAGGTCTATACTGTTGGAGAGTGCTCCAAGGAAGCACACAACTCCTGGTGGCCCTTCAGAATTTCCTAAGAGCTGGAACAAAGAAAAAGACCGCCTGTTCTGTATAACGTGAGGGTGCTGGTCTTGGGGAAGCCCAGTTGCCACTTGTTAGGAGAATGAACGGAGGTGTCTGCTGTGGTGTTTCTGTACTCTTATCAGTTAATAAACAGAGACAAAGAGAGAAGGAGTGAGGGAGGGCATCCTAGAAAATGCAGTTTTCATAAGCAGAGGGCCTCAGGCAGGGCCAGAGACAGGACGAGTCTCAGTAGCACAGTGTCCTGGAGCGAACAATCTTGCCAGCGTGCCAGCCAGTGCTGAGCCTAGGGGGCTCTCTCTTCATAATCTCCTCATTGGTTTTACATCCAGACAGCTGGCATCTTCTCAAGCTCATGTAAAGAGCTAAGCAAACATTTCTTTAGTACTCCTCTTCCAACTAGACTGCAATTTGGGAGCCTCTGGCTCGGACCAGCCAAGAGCCAGGCCAGGAGAAAATCCTATCTCACTCCAGCAGAGCTACACAAGATAAACACCAGCCGCACACTGGACATTGATCGGGAAGCCTCACAATCCCCGGTCAGGCAGCTGTTTAACTTGGAGAAGCTGCAGTCCCAGAAGGATAATGACAGCTGAGGGCCAGTTACACATCCTGAATATTGAAAAACCAAGGGCAGAATAGCTGTTCATTTTTGTTTAAAGATTTTGCAAAATGGAAACAAAACAAAATGAAACAAAAAAAAACCCCTCTGACAAAGGAGATATGAAGCAATGCTGCATAGATCCTGAAAATTAAACAAGGAGGTAGACATTTAACCTTTCTTTACTATGAAACTAAAAATTTCAGAAAAGTGGTTCCTGTCCCCAGGGAGACAGAAAATGCAACCTCTCTGTAATAGTGCATAAAGCTGTGCACTCAAGTGAGATAAAAGATGCCCCCAAAATACAAATGGAAGATAAAATTCTTTATTGGAAGAGGGAAAGAAAGTGTTAATTTTAGAAAACCAAAAGAGTAAAGCTGGGTACGGTATTTGTATGTATAACTCTAGCTGTGTAATAGGCCAAGGCAGGAGGATCATGAATTCAAGAAAAGGCTGGGCAATATAGTGAGACCCTGACACTTATTAAAAAAGGAAAAAGAAAACTGAAAGCCATTATCTTCATCATTTTAGATGCTGAAGATAGAAGGAAAAGGAACATGAAAATAAGGAGAAAGAAAAGATGGTCATGGAGGACTGAGAAAAAGGTTTTACTGTTACAAAGGGAAAAAATGAACAATAATCAAAGATATAGTAGAAGACAATATTTATCCCTGACTAAAGACTTGGGTCTAAGAGTCATAGAGATAGAATGTTTCTGATAAAATTAATTAGAGGAGAAATGTATAGAAGAATTATGGGAAATTTTTTAAATAAAAGAGAGAGCATAATTAGAGAAAAACTCAGGCAGGAAAGAGTTACCAAGAAATAAAATAAATCAGAACAGTCTCAGACTCCTCTTTAGAAGTCTCTAAAAGGCAGAAAGTAACTGTACTGGGCTGAATAGCATTTTCTCCAAATTTTGGTCTTCCTAGAATCTCAGACTATGACCTTATTTGCAAATGGAGTCTCTGCAGAAGTAATTTGTTAAGATGAAGTCCTCCTGGATTCAATGAGTCCTAAATCCAGTGACAGGTGTTTTTATAAGTGAAGCAGAGAAGGAGATTCCAATTCAGGGGTGCTGGCAGGGAAGCCGTGTGCTGACACAGGCAGAGACTGGAGTCACCAGCCACAGGCAAAGGGTGTCAAGGACACCCAGCAACCCCAGAAACTGGGAGAGGCAAGGAAAGGTTCTCCCCCAGCCTCCCAGAGAGCACAGCCCTGCTGTACCTCCAACACTACGAGGAAATACATTTCTGTTGCCTTAATCCATTCACTTTCTGAAAACCTATTACAGTTGGTTTAGAAAACTAATACAGGAATAGATCAAAATTTGTGAAGTTTTAGGAGAAAAAGGTGGTGACTCAGAAAATTTTAAAACTAGCCAAGTCATTCTCATGGAGGCTATAGGATACAATTGATATGTAATGATTAAAGAAGACACCCCTGCGTACTGCACAAAAATGTTACCTGAAATGGCAGGACAAGGATGCCTACAAACCACTGCCCATTTACTGTTATTCTGGAGGTCGTGGCCAAGGCAGTTTGATATAAATAAGAAACAAGAGCTTTGAATCAGAAAAATTGTTTGTTAAAAGTACCTTTGCCTGTAAAAGATTATACTTTGTTTTTAAGTGAAAAACAATAAAATATATTGTTTCATTTTGTACATAAATTTAAGTACTAATGAGATATATACTAATCTTCTTTTTTGGGGGGGCATCGGGAATTGAACTCACAACCTTGCACTTGCCAGACAGGCAGTTAAGCCACTGAGCCAAACTCCCAGTCCTAGTTTTTTTTGAGGCAGGGTCGCACTATGTAGCTCAGGCTGGCCTTGCGCTTGCGTTGTAGCCCAAGCTGGCCTCGAACTCACAACGCTCCTCCTACCTCAGCCTCCTGAGTGCTGGGATTAAAAGCATGTGCCACCATGCCTGGCTCTTATACTAATCTTAATAGTGATTATTGGTAGGTGGTAGGATTAAAGATGAATTTAATTTTTCTCTCTGTGCTTTTCAGCATATTACAAATTTCCTATAATCAGGATGTATTCTTTTTATAGTCACAAAAGTATATTAAGGTGTATCAGTATGCACACACACATTTACACAGACACACAGAATGAGAAGTAGTAAAATTTAAGAAGAGAAAAAATAATGCATCAGACATAAATTCATTTACCAGGTTTTTGGCAAAACTGATCTTCTAGTTAATATGTGGATACCCAGCAGTGAGCTTAGCTTTGCTGGGGATACTAGGAAAAAAGAATCATGATCCCTATACTAGGAAAGCTGCCTGTAAATAGCAGCAATGTGAACCATGATGGTACCATGGAGAAACTCCAAGAGTTGCAGAGGTCTAAAGGGTGAAAGATGGTGGCCCACAGGGAAGCCAGGGAAGGAAGCATGTGGGAGAGACTTGGCAGACATGCATTTCAGGGGTGCTAGAGGGACAGGAGGGCACAGAGAGGCCTGGGGCCCAGGTAATGGTGTTAAGAGTGGGAAAGGCCAGTTTACTGCGTGCTGGTCACGTAGGCTAAGGTGCATCAAAAAGACTGTGGGAAGCCTGGGAAGTCAAGCTCACAAGGACCCGTTTCATCTCCTGAGCAAGAGATGCTGAAGGTTTGATGCTGTTGCCACCTGTTTGTTTCAAAACAGAAAGATGACACCATCAGAGCTGTACAGGGGGAAGCATTCTTTACAGCATTAGGGAAATCGGAGCTTCCTGATTTCAGTTAATTACAGCGGAGGCATGGACAAACTCAATATAATCTTATCAAGAACTTATGGAATGGAATCTTTGAGAAGGCAAGGAAAGCCAGAGAAAGTGCCAGAAGCTTACAGAGAGGAAATGACACATTGCACAGAAAAAGAAGTTCAGGGCCAGGGACATAGCTCAGAGGCACAGCACCTGCGTGGCAAGCAGGAGGTTGCAAGTTCAATTTCCAGTACCAATAACAACAACAACAACAAAAACAAAAAAGGAGTTGAAGGAAGCAACAAGTATCTTATTCTTTTATCCTTCTTCTCCTCCTCTTTTTTTTTTTTTTTTCTCTTTTGCAGTACTGGGGATTGAACTCGTGGCCCTCACCTGAGCTATGAGTACACTCCCAGCCCTTTTTGTTTTTTATTTTGAGACAGGATCTGGCTAAGTTTCTAAGTTGCCCAAGTTGGGTTTAATCTTTCAATCAGACCACCTCAGCCTCCTAAAGTCTTGGAATTACAGGTGTGCACCACCACATACAGCCCGTTGTTACTGTCTTATCTCGATCTCTTCAAAAGACCAAGTAAGAAATACATAAAGAAATAAAGGTCGCTTTAGCAAATGGAAGCTTATAAAAATGCACACTACTCAGCTTACTCCAGACATATAGAATGTGAATTTTAAATTGCTCAAGTGCTTTTCTGGCTGCTCAAATAACATTCTAGGGGCACTGGAACAGTGTATAACAATGGCAAGACTGTGGGACAGTAAAGTAAAACAATCTGTAGACAGTGTGTGTCTGCGGGACCCTATCATTTATCAGATGTACGACCTTGCACAAATTAATTAACTTCTCTGAATTTCAGCTACCTCATCTGTCAAATGGGGTGATGACAGTATATTCATCTCTCGTGAGATTTTAAATTAATTTACATACCTAAAACACTCAAAGATTGGCATTGGCCAAACACATTAATGTGAACAAAGAGCAACCTGACCATGAAATCTATTAGCACACAGAACCAGCAGGATTTGGAAAGAGACTGGACGTGGGTCATGTGTGATTTCCTGCTTTCTAGAAGTGGCAGTGCAACAGAAAGCAGTGCCATCCGTTTGGTGGCTTTGCATGGGAAAAGAGGGACCATGGCAAGTCAGTTTTGGGCACTCTGAGGTTCATTCACCTCTGTGCCACCCCAGTAGAGATATCCAGTGGGCATTTGGGTCCATGGATAGCAATCCAGTGACAGAGATCTGGACTGAACATATGGGTACGGGTGTCGCTGATTTAAGCTGAAGCTATGAGGCAGGAAAGGACAGCTCGGAAGCATGAATACAGAACAGTCCCAGAGACTGAGCTGGGAGAGCACCCAAGTTCAGGGGTCAGGTGGGAAAGAAGGAGCCCTAGAAGAAGCTGGGAAGATGAGGAAGGGAGGCAGCAGGAAAACCACATGCACATGATGATACCACGAAGGCAAAAGGTTTAGCAGGACCACTGCTGCAGAGTGATCACGAGACAAAGACAGAGAGCCAGCTGTGGTGGCGTCATCTGTAATTCCAGTATTCTGGGAGGCTGAGGCAGGAGAACTGCAAGTTTGAGTCCAGTCTGGGCAACTTAGCAACTCAGAAACATCCCGTCTCAAAATAAAAGGTAAGAGAAGGGCAGGGGCCCCATTAATGCCAAATAAATAAGTGAAAATAAAGAACTGCCAACTGGACTTGGTAGTAGCAAGGTCTCTGGTGACCTTGGCAAGAGTAGTTTTAGTGTATTGCGAGAAGATGAAGCATTGAAAGGAGACAGTCAGAAGGGAACGGGAACTGGTGCAGGGATCAAAGGGAGAAGGTAGTGAGCAGCTGAAATATACTCCCGAAGTAATTAAAAAGTCTTCACATCTATTAAGTGAATGCAGTTTGAGATTATGTTTCAAAAGGCTGCAAGACAGTGATAACTGCAATGGGCCAATTAAAAAGCTGAGGCCAAAAAGCCTACAGAAAGCAACCCAAAGTAGCTGCTTTAATTAAATGAGTAGCATAATTCAATGTGAAGAGATTACGTACATCTCAACAGCACTGGGGGAAGAGTGGCCTTTTTGGTTAAGTCAGTCATGCAGGTGATGTTGGCCTTGGGGGTCGGGGCATGATTTCCTCTAATTCACTTAGTAGAAACAAGGAATATGACCTCTAGATGAGTTCCTCTCTAACAAAGGGGCAAATAAGCTGCTCCAACTGTGGGATGGGACGTGTGTCCCAGGAAGACAGGGATGCATTTGCCCTGAAACGGGAGAAGGCTAGAAGAGGAGCTCTCAGGATAAAGGCACCAAGATGGACACCAGTGAAACTTCAAATGCCTTTGGATCCATCATCACAGGGAAGCTGTCGCGAGGTACCTACCAGGGGCAGCTAAAAAGTTAAAAAGGGAAACCTTCTGAGGGTCTGAACAAAGGGCTCCTAATATTCAGAGTCCATGTAGTAAAGGGCTGACAAAAAAGATAAAATTCTTTTTTATTTTGTATAGTTCCAAAGTAAGTGGTTCCAACTCTCTGATGTTCACGGCACACTCAAATACTACTGTTGTGTTTGGTTGCTTTTGTTTTTCTTTGCACAGGCTGGCCTTGAACTTATGATCTTCCTGCCTCAGCCTCTGAGAATCTGGGATTACAGGTATGCCTCACCTTGCTTGGCTCAAATATTGCAATTTTGATGGAAGACCAGAAGAAAACATTAAGTTATTTCTGAAAGCAAATTTAAAAAAAACTGAAAATATTTTCTACTTAGCTAAGTGGTTATATGAAGCCATGTAATACGATGTACTATGAGCAAGTGTGGGATTTAGTTTTGCTATGACTTATGATTCACAGTGCTAATCCCAGTCGACCAATCTCAAAGTAAGGCAGGCCCATGACCCATGTGGTGGGGGGCAGAGAACACTGTGGTGCCAGGAAGATGGACAAGGCCAAGGCTGTGATCAAATAGGCACCAACAAAGGTTGTATGTTTGGATAAAGTTTTTTTTTTTGTACCAGGGATTGAACTCACAATACATCACTGAGCTAAATCCCTGGCCCTAGATAGTGTATTTAGAGACATACAGGAGAGTTCTGCCTTTTGAGGATATAAGAGAAGAACCATAACCAAGGTAGGAGACTGTTCTACTTCACTGTCTGCAGTGAAGAATTAACCAAATCAACAGTGTGCTCACGGTTTGGATTTCTGCTTGTATGAAAAACACACTGGTATACATTGATCACAATTTGAAAGTGTTTTTGTAGCATAGCTGATATCACACCCACCAGGTGAAGACACTGGAGTCAAAAAATAAGACCTCAGGGTATCAAGGGAAGGGGCAGGGCCTGGAGACTGAGCTGGGCCCAGGTGGCTGCAGAAGCAGGCAGTGGGCAGAGGCATAGAGAGCGCAGGTCTGAGTGCACAGGAGGGAAAGGGCTGGGGACCTCTGGGACAAGCGAGTAGCCCACAACCCACAGAGGGCAGGCAGTGTGGCGCTGGCAGCTCCAGTTTCGAGACCAGAGACCACGTGGGTGCCAGACAGCATGGCGGTGGCTCCTCCAGAGGCTGGTGTTGTCTGGGAATAACTGGAGGACAAGCCTGGTACTCTTCAATGGTGTGTGTTTAGCTCGTGTGTTTGCGACAGTTTTGTGCCACCGCTATTCGTGTCAGGAATACAGAGCTCAGTGCTCAAGATGGTCACCAAATGGCCAGTCAGGTGGTGGTAATTCTCCCTGTGTTCTGTTGATCCTAGGAAAATAGGCCATAAAATCACACTGTCATGAAAAGTAGGCTAGGGAAGAGACTAGCGTCAAAATCACTGCAAACCAGCCCACTGTCAATGGGAGACTGAAGGATTAGGCTGTTAAGGGCTGGATGCAGAAAAACTTTTTTTGTTTATGCTTTAACCTGTATTTTAAAAAGAATTTAATGCAGCTGGGGACAGTGGCACATGCCTGCAATCCCAGCTACTTGGGAGGCTGATGTATGAGGATTACAAATTTGAGGCCATTCTGGGCTACATAGTGAGACTCTGCCTCAAAATAAAAAATAAAAAAGGCTAGGGCTGTAGCTCAGTGGTAAAGCACTTGGGTTTGGTGCCCTCCACCATTTACCTAAATAAATAAATAAATGGATTTAAAGCATCTTACTGAAATATAAACTTAGTCAAAGAATTAAATTAGATACAGAATCAACTGCATGCAAGAGCAACCCGGAGAGACTTTGACAGCGCAGGTCAACTCAATACCTGTGGCTGTCACTCATCTTTCCTATAAGAGGAAAGATAAAATATAAGATCCCGAACACATTCAGAACAAGGGAACATCAGATATAGGTAAATCAACTGAAAAGAGAATAAGATGAGGATGCATATTATCAATCTCTTAAGGTTGCTAGAGGCAAGGCAAAAATAGGGCTCTGTGCCTCCTAGAAGCTACTGCAAAGGGGAAAAAAACCTTTCCACATTTATAAGATTGCCTCTGCTTGCAAGATTAACAATAAACCTGCTTCTGCTTCTTCTTCTTCTTTTTTTTTTGGTGGTACTGGGGATCAAACTCACAACCTCGCACTTGCCAGGCAGGCACTTATGCCACTGAGCTAAATCCCTGGCCCCCAAACCAGCTTCTTTAGGGAAGTTTTGAGCTCTGAGAAAAACTGCTCCTGGGTCCTCATAAAGGAGGCACTGTGTGACAAACAGAAAAGCCCTAAGCAGCATTCTGCCTTGAGATACCACCAACAGCCATCTGGCCATTTCCTCTCTGTCCACCAAAACAAGTTGAGGGCACAATGCCAAGGCACAAATCAAGAGATGCAAGTCTGAGAGGGGCCAGGAAAGGCAGACCAAGTGCATTTGTTGCTGTCACATGCCTGGGCTCAAAGCAGGAATTAAATTTAAACCACTTATGGCAGGGATATCTCTTTGGAGAACTCTATGAACGTGCTTCCTAAAACCAGGCTTTCATTAAGATCTGGACAGAAAATAGTTTGAAATTATATGTTTAGGCTAAAACCTAAAGCAGAGCTACTCTGAACTGTTGATTAAGGGTAGTGATATTTGCTCTAATAATCAACCTAAACTTCTTAGGAGCCACCCACTAAGTAGCAAGACTATAAGAACGCGGGCTCCTAGAATGAGAGGTTGGGGCCAGGGGCTCTCGAAGTCAGTCGGGTTTAAATGTCACCTCTGCCATTTGCTACCACTCTGAGAGCTATGTGTGTTATCTACACAGTGTTTTCTGCGCACCCATATAGGAAGCCACAATCAAATGCTACTTTCCTCACGTGGTTGTTTGTGAAGATTAAATGAGTAAATGCATCTCAAGTATTCAGCACAGCAATGGGTATGTGGGAAGCATTCAACAATGTTAAAGCTAATACTAATAAGGCAAGCATTTGATAATGTTAAAACTAATAATAACAATAGTAATAAAATGACCATAATACAAGATTTCTGGTTCTATTCTAATACATAAATAATTATATCATTAAGATCTTCAAGTTCTATGCATAGAAAATGGGTTCAATAAGTTTAGCTTGGCAAAGTTTCAAAACCAGCAAGACCAACTGACCACAATGGCAGTAAAAGTATCAACAAAACAAAACAAAACATCCCAAAAGAACTACTACTATAGTTTTAGACCCTGGAAAGCTGCTGGTGAATACTCCAAGATAAGCACATGTCTTGAGGTCCCTACCTTAGCTGACCTGCTCTGTAAGACTTAGAGACCCGTCAGTCTTATTGAAGAATGCGTGCCAAAGTTGGGGTGGCAGCTGTAGAAAGTTGAAGCCTTGATGTTTTGAAGCTCCTCTAGGAAAACTGCAGGTACTTTCACTAATCTCTCAATTTGAAAATACCACACAGAATATGATTTTGCCCATAAAATGCCATGAAAATAAAAAGCCTACCCAACTCTCAAGAGAGAACGAAACTGCACTGGTTTAGGGATGTTGGACAGGTAGTTAAATCACTCATTAGCAAAGTACCGCCCTTCTGTACACCACTCCCTCAGGTATAATTCATATTTGTGCCTGAGAAAAAAATACAAATTACTGCCATGGTTAGTGGTGCACACCTGTAATCCCAGCACTTGGGAGGCTGAGGTACAAGGATTGCTTTGAGTTCAAGGCTAGCCTGAACTACATAGTAAGATATTGTCTCAAAAAACAAAATAAAACAAAAAACAAAACCAAAATACCCTCAAACAGAAAATTACTATGTGTAATACTTTTGAGAATCTTTAAATACTCAAATATTGAAATCTGCAGAAGCCAAGCAAGCTCACCATCAGCCGCCCTTTTGCAGTCATTAGATAGTACGAAAGCCAAACATACTTGGAGGCCATTCTGAGTTCCTAACAACAAAATCCTGCCACCATGTAGGGAAGCATTGATCTTGGTCTTTCCTATACAGCAGGGGTGCACACATGCATGCAGTCTATCCAAGTGCAGGTTTGAGTCACTCTGACTCAGGTTCAAAAACGAATGGATAATATTTTACCCAGCTTTATCCCCATCTGAAATCATCCACAGATGGCAACTTCCCAGCAGTATTAAGAGGTGGGGTGCGTGAGAACCAGCAGCCGGGCTTGCCAAGGGAGAGGTCTGTATTGTGCCTGTACCATTTATCATTCATACCACATCGATTTTCCATCCATCGCGTTGAAGGCCAAGAAAAGATCAATAAAAGCTACAATTTGATGCTTTTCCTGACAGGTTCTGATATAAAGTGATGAAGAATGGTTGATGGTGTAACAGCTGTGCCTTGCCTGAAATTCTTCCCTGAGAGACGGGATTGGCAATGTCTCAGAAATAAAAAAAGTGGCATGCGTTTTAGGTGGGACACATGGTCAACTAATGAGTAGAACTGTGTTTGGGGGAGGGTCAAGGTTACTTTTTTTCTTTCCTTTCTTTATTTCTGATGGGTCAAGTTACTCTTCAGTGTCAACCAAACTGGATCAATCATTCAATGTTCACTCAATCAATCAATATTTACTAATGCTCAGCACTATTCTTGGTATTAGGTATAAACTGGCAAATAAACAGCCATGATTTCTACATTTAGGGAGTTCATGAATCTGTATCCTTATATATATATGGGACTAATTAAAGTAACAGGAATGAGATTTCACCAGCAGCAGAAGAAATCTGTACAAGGTGCTTTTAAATCATCTATCACATGAAGGAATGGTGGACTGCCAGAGACACATTTGCAGGTTTCAGCCCAACTCTTTTTTTTTTTTTTGCAGCACCGGTGATCAAACTCACAACCTTGCACTGGCCAGACAGATGCTTAAGCCACTGAGCCAAACTTCCGGCCCTAGTTTTTTGAGGCAGGGTCGCACTATGTAGTTCAGGCCAGCCTTGCGCTCACGTTGTAGCCCAAGCCGGCCTCAAACCCACAACGCTCCTCCTACCTCAGCCTCCCGAGTGCTGGGATTAAAGGCATGCCCCACCATGCCCGGCAGCCCAACTCTTTTTTAACACTGACTTCTGTCTCCATTCCCTTCAGAAGGAATCTGTTCTACCCACAAACTTTGTTGAGGTGGTGGTTCTAGGGGGCCATGTTGATACTGAATGATCAGCCCATCCTGAGCACCACTGTTTTGAGACAAAAAATGTTTTGGTTTAGGTGACCTAAACAAAAAGAAATCAATAATCTCTAATATTCTGTTTGGAATTTGAAAGTAGGATTCAAGAAATGAAAAGACTATGTTGGGAAACAGAGCTGTAACACATGTAAACCATGGCGATTAAGGAGCCGGAAATCAATTTAGTAAAAAATGTACTAGAATTGTCTGCACTAGGCCCAGTGCCAGGTTCTAGAAATACAATGAAAACAACAGAAAGGGATCCCATCCTCACTTCTTGTGGATCAGAGAGTAGTAGGTAAATAAATAAATGAGATAAACACAGATTGTGATGAGCACTGTTAAGAAAATAAACAGGATGCTGAGTTAGACAGTAGTGGGGGAGGCCTCTCTGAGATGGTGACACTGAAGTCACAAGAAGCACTGAAGAAGTTCATTCCTGCGCTAAGGACCAGTAGCAGGCGCAGGAGTCCTGGAGCAGGGAGGAATCCAGTGTGTCCTAGAGACCAGTCAGGCCAGAAGTTTTAACATGGCTGGGAACTGGCAAGAGAGGAGGAAGAGGGCAGCAGAGTAGGGATCATGTAGCTTCTTAGAGGGCCTGGTAAGTGGTCTGGCCTTGAACTACAAGGGACAATCAAGGAAGGGTTTCAAAAAAGAAAAGACATTGTGTTGTCAACATTTTCAAACATCATTCTGTCATCAGACATATATACACCGATGAGACAGAAGAGGAAACCAAAAATTAGTCCTTTTATATGGCTAATTGATTTTTGCTAGTTTATCATTATTATTTTTTTAAATTTTGGGACAGGGTCTCACTAAGTTGTTCAATTGCCCAGGCTGGACTCCATCCAACTTGTAATCTTCCTACCTCAGTCTCCCATAGTGCTGGGATTACAGGCATGTACCACTAGGCCCAGCTATTGACTTCTTCAATATAATATGAGGAAATGGGAGAAAATATATGCAAACCATGTATCTGATAAGGGATTAGTATCCTAAATACATAAAGAACTCTGACAAGTCAATAGCAAAAAAGCAAAGAATTCCATTTAAAAATTGGCAAAGGATGGAATAATCATTTCGCCAAAGAAGATATATGGCTGGTAAGAACATGAAAAGATGCTTAACATCACTCCACCTTGGGGAAATGCAAATCAAAACCACAATGAGATGTTGCTTCACACTGGTTAGTGTGACTATTATTTTTAAAAATGGGAAACAGGTATTGGCAAGAATGTGTACACACTAGAACCCTTGCGTATTCCTAGTAGAACAGTAAAGTGCCAGAGCTGCTGTGAAAATCTTTTTGGTAGTTCCTCAAAAAGATGAAACACATAATTACCACACAATCAAACAAATTCAACTCCTAGTCAATGTACCCAAAGAGCTGAAAGCAGAACCTCTAATTGATACCTGTTCACCAATGGGCACAGCAGCATTAATCATAGTAGCGAAAGTGTGGGAAAAACCCCATGACTATCAGCAGATGAATGAATACGTGAAATGTGCTATTTAACTCAGTCATGAAACAGAAAGAAATTCTGATCAACCTTGAAAACATGACAGATGAACTATACCAGGAGAAACAGGATAGGATTCTACTCCTGCGGCAGACCTGGCTGAGGCACAAGCAGCGCGATGGGAGGAATAGGGGTTACTGGGGGATGCAGAGAGGAAAGAATGGGGAGTTAGGGTTTAATAGGTACACAGTTTCAGTTTGGGATGATGGGAAATGTTCTTTACAGGGACAGCCGTGATGGTTGCCTAACACTGGTCACGTACTGAATGTCCCTGACTGACACACCTAAGATGGTTACAATGGTACATTTTATATCCAAACACTATAAAAACAGAGTTAAAAAAAAACCCCTATCACTCTGGCTGCTGGAGAACAGCAACAGGAGAGAGGTGCTGTGCCATCAGGGAGCTGGACTACAGAGGAGGACGGCACAGACAGAGGAAGGCAAAGATGAGAAGACACGCAGGCCAGAGGGAAGCGCGCGACACAGCTGATGGCGGGCTCCCCAGCGACACAGCCCAGCTGTGCGCTCTGCGCTGCACGCCTGCGGGCCCAGCCAGTCCCTTGCAGTGGATTCCTTCACACTCACACTGGACTGAATGTAGCAGGCCTGCAGGGAACAAACTCAGATTAAGGCAGGGAGCCCAGCTGAAGGCCATGTGAGGCACGGCCTGGGGACACAAAGCTTGAGGCAGTCTGTTCCTAAAGCCAGTCTACAGCTCCACGAAAGGAGAAAAATTGGCTGGCTTTCTCCTTCCCTCTCAGTGCCTAGCAGGGTACTGCATCTATCATATGTGGGTCTTCAAAAATTATCTGTTGAATGAAGGCTAAGAAACCTTCCTGTGAGGCCAGCCATGATGGCACACACCTGTAATCCCAGCACTCTGGGAGGCTGAGGCAGGAGGATTGCAAGTTTGAGTCTGGCCATGGCAATTTAACAACTTAGCAAGACACTGTTTCAAAAAGAAAAAAAATTAGAAAAGGGCTGAGGATGTAGTTCAGTGTGAAGGCCTTGGGCTTAATCCTCAGTTCTGAAAAAGAACAAAACAAAATAAAATCTCTGATGAGTCTTCAGAGATCTGTGCTTCCAGGTTCTTACCAAATTTATACCCAACTGACACTTAGGGAATTAAGCCCTAAATCTGCCCTCATTACTAATTTAAACAGCCAAGCTTAGTTCTTCACAATGACTTACACCCACTTTCTTCAAAGTCAAAGTTCATGTTACAAATGCAACTTCATATAATCCTGGATATCCTTCAACAAAGTTTGAGTTCCAGGATGCATGCCGTGGACACTGACTGTGTTCTCGGTGATGACACCAGAACACATACAAGGATTTTTAATTTTTTTTTCTTTTTTCTTTTCCAACACCGGGGATTGAACTCACAACCTTGTGCCTGCCTGACAGGTGCGTAAGCTGCTGAGCCAAACTCCTGGCCCTGGTTTTTTGAGGCAGGGTCACACTGTGTAGCTCTGGCCGGCCTTGCACTCACATTGTAGCTCAAGCTGACCTTGAACTCACAACGCTCCTCCTACCTCAGCCTCCTGAAAGGATTTTTAATTTAATATACAGTTGATCCTTCATGCCTAGGGGTTCCACACTAGAGATTCTGCCAACTGTAGATGGAAAATATTCAGGAAAAAAATTGCATTTGTGCTGAACATGTATAGAGTGATTTCTTGTTATTATTTCCTAGTAATACAGTAGAACAACTGGCTGATATTTACACTGTGTTAGATATTGTAAGTAATCCAGAGATGGCTTAAAAGATATGGAAGACATAAATTATATGCAAATATACCATTTTATATAGGGGTCTTGAGTAGCCAAGGATACAAGGGGGTCCTAGAACCAATCCCCCAGATGCCAGGGAACAACTGTACTATGAAAACATCACCTTCCTTTTAAACACAGAGTTAGAATTTCAAAAGAAGCAGGAACTCTGTTTATTTCATTTTTTCTCATCATACCAACCACCACTGCACATGTCATTTCTAACATGAGAAAACTAGAAACAACCTAATTTTACGAAAGGAAGAAAACTATGACACAGATATGTCTTACCAGGTTTGGCTATCTTGCACAGTTTAAAATGGAAACTGAAGACAATATGAGAAGAAAACATTTATAAAACACAGTTAAGTGAAAAAAAAGGAATGCAAAGTTACATGCTTAATTTCAACACAGTCACATAAAAACTAAGGCTGTAGCTACGAAGACTGGAAGGTACTCAAAGGAGATGAGAACAGTTGCTGCAAGGAGGGTGAGATTATTCACAGAATTTAAAAATACATATATTTAAAATTTATTTTCTAACATCTTTGAAGGTCAACTATCAATATACACACAATCATGGCTCTAGAGGAAGATCTTGGACAGAGGGACTGAAGAACTTTTGGTCAATAAGCTGCCTCATGGGGCAGGGAAAAATGAGATTCTTCAAGGCAGGGGTTCCTCCAGGGTGGTTCTGGGACAGCTACAACAGTAATCTGGGGCTTGGGAGAAATTCAGACTGTGGGGCAGCCCGAGACCTAGTGAATTTGAAGCTCATGCTGGAGCCCAGCAAACTGTGCTCCACAATCTCTAAGCCTTCCTGGTAACTCTGGCGCCTGCTCTCAAGTACCCTTTCCACACTCTGCAGTTTCCATAGGTCTATCGAGTTATTTCCCCAAACACAACTGTCATTGTTCACAAGGCTTCTGTATTACTTATTGGACCAAACCCAAAGTCTTCACTTGAAAGTTCTACTTTTGCACCAAATCTCATCTTTACCACTACAGCTAGTTAACAGGAACTGTGCTTATGTGTTAAGTGTTTTATGGGTATCAGCTCCTTAAGCCCTTATACCAACCCTTAAACGAAGAACAACTTGTATGTCTATTTTATGGAGAAGAAAACAGAGGCTGGAAGTCCAAAACTCTACAACTAGTAAAAGATGAATGATGACTTCAGAACACAAGCTCTTAGGTCCTCTGAGGGTCCAGAGAAGTAGGGTAACAAGACAGCACAGAGCAAGTAGTGGAGTGCGTGCACCCAGGCTTGTCCAATTGCAGGACCTGCTTACTGTATAACTACTGAGCTCTGCAGCCTCGCCCACGCCGCTAGGCAGGGCCATTTGCTCACTGTATGGAACACACCTGTTGAGAATCACGCTGTCTGCCCTTATCTAGAGTCCATTCTCTGTCAACCACCCACATCCTACAGCCCTCCGCAGGGCTGTCCCCGCCACTTCCCCAAGATCCCTGGCTAGAACAGGACTCTGCCTCCTTTCTCTCAGCCCCTGGAGTCCTCCATCTGTGACTCTCACTCTGTTTACCAGTCCCGACTCTGCGTAACTGCTATGCACACATTCCTCGAGCAGAGGTGGTAGTCTGAGCTGGCACGGTGTCACCAGTGACCACAGAATAGACAGTGACCAAGACAATCAATGTATCTTTCATGTGGCTAAATTCATTCTTTAGATATTTTATGTATCTCTCCTGCCCAGCTGGAGGACACGTAAGCTCCTTAAGAACAAGAAACAAATCTTCTTTCTTTTTTTTAATATATATTCAAGAATACTCAGTCCTGGGCCAGGTACACGGTCAAGCCTGTAATACGTGCTTCAATTCAAGTGAAACCTTACTGGTACACAGCTCCAGTAAAAATTTTTTAACTACCTAAACCCTATAAGAATGCAGCTTATATTAATGAAGGAACAACTGAATACTATACTAATGGATACAAGCAATTTGTTTTTATAAACAGACAAAAATAGTAGATCAATGTTCTTCATAGTGAACAAAAATCTGTGGAATTTATTTGCACATTTTCCTCAAATTTGTTTAACTTTCCATGCAATTGAAGGAAAAAAATCACAATTCTGTCTTTAAAAAAAAAAAACCCCTGAGACTATTATACATTCTTTTCTTACACCTTTTTAAAAAATGAAAACATACTCTTTTTAAAAATCATACCACAAACTCCAATGTCTCTCATTTGGAAAATGTAGATGATTTCATCCCAGATATTTACCATCTATTACAGTCATTTACCTAGTCCAACCAATATGTTATTAAGAAGAAAGGAAGAGCTCATAAATATTCTAACTCATGTCACATACCCAGAAGGCACAGGTACAGAAAATCAGAATACCTATTTTAATCATATTTAAACCTTCAAAACTAGATCTATAAACTTTTAGGAACAAAATAATATAAAAACAAAATGCTACCTTTCTAAATTCACAAATTATCTTATTTAATTTTATATACCATCAACAGAGAAAAATATCAAACCACAACATATTTTTTTTAACAAACTGGAAGACACAAGATTAAAAGTACGTAGCAATAAAAACAAATAAAGATGAGCAAATTACCATAGCCTTAAATAGATATTTATGCCAATCCAACCCTTACACTGTACTCACATGGTCTAATGGTAAATATACAACAAAAGCTCTGTTGAGTGTGGCAAGCGTCTCTAAATCTAAATCAATGTACCACCACTGAACAGACAGCATAAACTTACCAGCTCCACAGATCCATAATGTTTCCTACTGAAATCCCCACGTCTACAGCCTAGGTCTTCCGAGACAGAGCTGGAACAAAAATGCTTCATCAGTATTATACATAGCGATCTGGCCACAAACCTTCTGCAAAAATCAACTACCATTTGAAAAAGGGCTGCTATGGAACGGAGGCTTGCAGTGCCCGGGCTGCTCACTGCAGGGGAGCCTCCTCACAACAGACTCGGTCCCCAGCAGCCATTGCAGAGCCTGGCTTTCCTGAAGCCCTCAGTAAAAAGAAAAATGCCCGAGTCATCCCTGGAAGTATAGGCAAAGACTGAATTAAATATTTAGTCATTTGGAATCGATTGAAATTTCCAAGGCTACTGGTGGTTTATAATTTCATTTCTGTGTTACCAGAGGGGGTAGAAAGCCCTGCAGTAGTAACTTGAGGCAAGGGACAAAGCTGCTGAACCAGATCTTGCAATTATCTTTCACTTAAGAGAGTCTCTTTGTCCCAAATATGCAACATAAAAATAACCAGCATTATTTAATGTTATATTTTAAGCTGAAATTTAAAAAAAAAAAAAAAAACTTCAAAATCCCTACAGGCTCCACTCGTCCACCCCCAACCCCCTTTAAGATTTTTATATGGCAGTTTGAAAAAAGACCAGAACAGAAAACCTAAAAACTGAACATCTGTGCATATTTAGTTTTTAATGCAGCAGCAGCTAATACTTCCCTCCCTCTGCTCCCCCTCCCCACCAACACAGGCTTAGATCAAATAAGAAAACTCACGTGCATGCTGAAGGGCAATTAAAACAAAGACAAAACTGTTACTGCATTTGCATCTTGAATGTACAGTTACATTCTCAAAAGGCACATAGCTTATTGGCTGGTTAGCATATTTAGGACCCCAAACAGTACTCATGAAACCAACGGAGATCCAAAAAATACAAACAGTTTTAGTAAGTTTGGTGGTAATATGTCATGCAAACGACTCTAATAAAATAGAAAATAAACTACCGAGGAACTACATGTTTAACAGATTCAAAGCATTTGTAATCCCACATGCAAAGAAAGGTGCACTCAATACCTTTTCATCCTTCCTTACAAGGTAGGCTACATTTTCTAAATTACAGCACTCTTGGCACATTCAGCAAGAGACTGACTCTGATGTTTAGCATCCACAGAACTGTCTGTCTGCCAGGACACTGCTTGATAGGCTCCAAGAAAGACAGCATGAGAGAAATGAGATTAGAAAGTCTAATGGTATTCTGCCTCCACCATTCCACAGAAATGGCTGAATTAATCTTATATGAGAAATTTAACCTTTTGTGGGCCTTGCTCCCTTAGCTAAAAATGTGTAACAAATCAAAGAAGGCAGTTTGAAAGGAGGTTGGAAAGATGTTACCTTGGCTACTTTTCTGTTTCTACTGACAAAAAACATCTCTGGAAGAAGATAAAAAACTTCTCTCCATGGTCTATTCCAGTCTGTTAAATCTAGCCTCTCTGCCCGTGCCCTCAGTCTGGGTTGAAAGGCCTCCTGGAGATGCTGCTATTGCTCCACACAACAGCCCCAAGATCTCCTCCGAGCCTGGTTACCAAGAGACCATGGGCTCCAGTGTCCAGGCACTTGGATGCGATCAGGCACAGAGCAAATGCTGTCTGCTCCACCCTCGACCCACCGCTGCAGTCTCAGCCGGCCCACGATGAAATCAAGGGTGGCGGCAGCAGCCCCAGCATGAATGACCAGTAACTGCGAAGAGCAGGGAAGCAGGGCCCCGGTACCTCCCTGCACTGCCCTCAGTACCACTGAGGGGTTCCAAGACACGTAGCAGCTCCCCAACTCTGCCAAAGCCAAAACCAAACAAAAAGATGACAACTCTACAACCCCTGGAGATGGCTCTCAGAGGGAAAACAACATCCTATAAAAACAACCAAAGGAGAGGTAAGGGAAGTCTCTATTTGCCCCCCTTCCTGTTACATTTCATCCACTGAACTGCAGAAAGCGAGCTTGCTCATGGTGGAAGGAAACCAGGCTGGACTACACAGGGTGCATTTCTTCGGGCTTCAGCATACACTCAGGACAGTTATGTCACACAGGCCCCTCTCCCTGGGCATCTGGAAAGGACCACCTAGATCTGCACAAGGAGCGTGGTTCTCCTGTCAGGCGCGGCCACGGCTTAGCACACGATGGCCATTCAGTCACTGGTTGTGGCACTAAGGGAGGTTTTTGTACATGCACCAGCTAACACCTGACAACATCCTTTGCAAGTGCCAAAGGAGGCAGCCTGCTGCTGTTCTCCCTGATGGGCAGCTGGTTTTAGTCCCTCAGTCTAGACAGTCCTGGCCAACAAGGCAAGCACTGCTATGAGCACGTATTTTTAAAACCCATTCCTTTCTCTTGAGCCTGCTGTGGGACTACAAGCGCCGGTACTCTGGGGCTTGAGAAATCACTCTCTTTCTGGATTCTAAACAAGAAGAGTTCTGGCCAATGAGATGCGGGTAGGTGTGATGGGTACCTCTTCCAGATCCAGCCCGTGACAATGTCCCATGAATAATCTGTGCTCTTTCTTCATCTACTAGCTGAATGGGCAGGCCTCTGTGCACCATGAAGGATAAAATCACAAGATGAAGGAGCCATGGCCTTGAATGACCACACAGAAGATTCCAACTAGGACTACCCTCACTGGGTTGTGCTAAGCATGAGAAATGACTTGTTCTACATCACTATGACTCAGGGTTTATCTATTATGACAAGCGATTTCATCTTCATTGATACAGCTCTCTCTATGCTGTAACAGAGGTCAGCGAAAGCATCTGTTGGAGGGCTGGCAGCCAGGATGATCCTATACTAGAGGTTCACAAACTATGGCCCAATCCAACCTACTACCTGTTTTTGAAAGCAAAGTTTTATTGGAACACAGCCACGCCCACTGGTTACAGTGCGTCCATGGCTGCTTTTGTATTACAATAGTAGATTTGAACAGTTTCAATAGAAACCATATGGTCCACAAAGCTCGGGCTGTTTACTAACTGGCCTTTTATAGAAAAAAATTGTCACCCCCTGCAGCATAGTCTCATGAGTCTTTGGGAAAATGCTTGGCTGCCGTGTTTCTTAGACTTTGGAGTCCAGTAGATTACCTGAGGGAGTTTGGTAAAATGCAGATTCCCTGGCCCTATTCCCAGAGGTTGTGTTCAGGACATCTGCAATTCTAACAAGTAGTCTGAGGAATTCTGCTGCAGGTGTTCCATGAGCAATGCTTAGAAAAATACTGTTCTTCTAGATGCCTCAGGAATCCCCGGGAAACCTGTTAATCATTCTGCAGCCCTTTCAAAGAAGGACAAGGCCAAACAAGGTCTCTAGTAACCTAGGAGGTGCAATGCCATTTGTCTGAGCACTGCTTGAGACACACATGAGTTTTTACCCTTTCTGGGCATTATTAGTTCCCTCATCTTTAAACTGTGGTTGAAAATGTCACCTCCCTCACAGGACTATAAAGAAGAAAAAAGAAGAAGCAAGCAAATACTAATCATAACAAGTATTACATGAAAACCATTCTACATGCTAGCTAATATTACTATTGATTTTATTGTTAATATGAACTCCTTTCAGGGCTTTTCAGAGAGACCTGGGATGGGGAGTTGAACATCAGTGATCACTGATTTTTTAAAAAGAGTTTTAAAATACCTTTCCCCTCCTGCAGCAGTAAAGGAGACCCAGAACCAATCAGCAGGCTTCTCGGGACAGGGTCAAGGGAGTGCACCCCCTGTGCCACTCCACATCTCCCTAGAAGTGTTGGTCTAGCCGGGAGCCTTCATGTATCAAAGGCTTGGGTCCTCTCTTGCCATGACAGGGGAAGACATGTGAAACCTGGCTGGAGTGTGCTGCCAACCCGCACAGGTGCAGATGAATAGGGAGCTTCCAGCTCCCCGCATGCAGAGTGCTCCAGGCTCTAAATAGAAACCCTTCTGCTTTAGCAAATTAATGTGTGAGGATGTTGGATTGCGCTCTGCAAGCATGAAACGTGGAGGACCTCCATGCTAAACTGCCACATATGGCCAGGGGTGGGAACAAAGATTTCCAGCTCTATAAGGAGGTTACACAAGCTGCCATGATCAAAGTCAGGTTCCTGGAAAGCAGAGTAAAGCCTCCCCCAAAAAGCTAAGGGCTGCTGAAATTGAATAAGGAAAACCAGGGAGTCAGGCGGCTGCAAGAAGGCCCTCACTCAACTGGCCAGGCCCTAACCAGCCAGAATTCAATGGCTTTTTGCCTTAATGAAAGAGTTACAGGTAACAGTGACAAGAGGACTCCTGATGAATGGAAAGAATCCGTGAGAAGCACCAGGCAGTTTTTTGAAGTCTACCAATAGGAGAGGCCAATGTCAGCAGCTCTAGTGCCTCAGGCCCCACAAGCAGACAGTAGGAGACAGGTGGAAAGGATCCCCCTACTGAGGGCCAGAGAAGCTTTTTAACTGGACCAGACTACAGATGTAGGCTTGGAGGGAGCCCGGGGCCTTCTAACTACAGGTACAGAATAGCTGACAGCACATAAGTGACCAGGTGTCAATCCTTTAGAAGACATGTCGGGACACAGAAGAGCAGAGATGCAATCATATGTTAGTTTCTAATGATGAAATGGAAGAATTTGGTCTTCTCTTGAAGACACCAGGAAGTAGGAAGTAAGCCAGAAGATTTCTAGAGTGAAAGAGTCCAGGATATCAGAGGTCTTGGCTCATCAGCACTCTCTAGATAGCTCCTTGTTGCTCTACTGTGCTTCTGCGGGTATGGTGCCACATGCCTCTTATTCCAGGATCTTCAGTCCACCCTCCTTAGCAAGAAGCACCAACCAGAAGGTGGCGAGACAGCTCCCTATAACTCACTACCTCTGTGAGCTCTCAGGCAAGTTACTTTTCTACCCTGAGTTTATTTCCTTATCTAGAACATGGAGTCAAACCACATCTGTTTCTGTGGGAAGATTAAAAGAGCTCCTAAGTAACACAACACGCAGCACAGAGAAATTACTAAATAAATGCTAGTTACTCTGTTAGGAACCATATTCATCCCGGCCATCACCAACCGCAACACATCTTACAGAATGACTGTCATCAGAGACTGCTCAATAAATATTTGTTGAATAAATTAATTGTAAACAAATTTTTCCCTCTGCTCTTTTTTCTGCCTAAACACTGGTGGGTTTCTGTCCCTTTCTCCTCTCTCTGCCTGCCCTCCTTTCCGTTATATATTCTCAGATGCACTGTCAGGCATATTTGGTGTTACTTCACCATTATTAAGTTATCTTCTAAGTTTCTGGAAAGACTTGTGCCCATCCAGGCTTTGTTTCTACAGTATTAATACATTCCTGTAGGGTTGTACCATCTGATGGGACTGTCTTGTGCCACCTGATGGGACAGTCATGCATGTACCACTGGTGAACCACTTGGCAGCCAGACACATGAATTAAAAGGGCCCAACTGTGAACGTGTTAATAGTCTTATGATAACTCCCTGAAAGGTTCCCTTTCCTAATGATCTCTGCCAGTGTCTTTAAAATGTATCTCTAAAATAAAAAGTGGTGATCATACCAAATCCCAGAGAGGATGTGGAGAAACCATATATTGTACAAACAGATGGAAATACTAGTTTCTGATAAAATGAAGTATGCAACTACTATAGGACCCACAATTGTACTCTTGAGTATTCCAGAGAAACGAGGACATTATGCTCACTAAAGCCTGTGTAGTTGTGTTTATGGAAGTTTTATTCAGAACAGTCCCAAACTGGAAACAACTTGCATGTCCTTCCAAGGGCAAAAAATTAACACATTCTCAATACGGCCATAATTTGTTAAGTCTCGCAGTCAGGGTTTCAAGCTGGTAGGAATGTGTTAAGCAATCTGTAGTAGGTGCACACCATGGAATATTACTCAGTATTAAAGAGAACTAACAACTGTTAGACACAACAACTTGGATGAATCTCCAAGTAACTATGCTGAGTGGAAATAAGTTAGTCCCCAAATGCTACATACTACAAGATTCCAGTTATTTAACATTCTTGGAATGACAAAATGACAGAGGGAAAGAGGAATTGGGTGTGGCTAAATCAGCGGAATAGGATAAGTGTTAAAGGTATGGAACTGTTTTGTTTCTTGTCTGCCAGTGGCAGATACAGTAATCTACACATGCGATCCAATTGTATGTGAAACTAGGGAAACCCTAAGATTAGGGGACTGTATCAGTGTCAATTTTCCAGTTGTGACCTGGCCTATAGTTATAAAAGATGTCAGCACTGGGGAACTCTGTAAAGGGTACATTGGCCCTTTCTATGTTATCTCTTATAACGGCATACAAATCCATAATCGTTTTCTAAAAAAGTTTACTTTTTAAAAGGACATGGTACATGGTAGTCGGGAGTAGTGACTCACTCTTGCAATCCCAGGACTCTGGGAGACTGAGCCAGAATTGAAAATTTGAGCCCAGCCTGGGCAACTTAGTAAGACCTTGTCTAAAATAGAATAGAATAGAATAGAATAGAATAGAATAGAATAGAATAGAATAGAATAGAATAAAATAAAATAGGGTGGGGATGTAGCTCAGTGTGAAAGCCCTGAGTTCTATCTCTAGTGCCACAAAACACAAACAAGAGCAACAACAAATGGGCATGGCAGTCTGTCCCTGTAGTGCCAGCTACTTGGGAGGCTGAGGGAGGATGACTGCTTGAGCCCAGGAGTTTGAGGTCAGCCTGAGAAACATAGCAAGACCCTGCTCTCAAAACAAAACCAAACTATCTGAGTTGAAATTATTTTACTCATTCAACACACAGTTACCAAGCACCTACAAGGCACTGGGTGCTATGCCAGGAGCTAAACCTGAAGATGCATGGTCCCTGCTCTTACGGAGCTAACAGTGCAGTGGAAATGAAAAATCCAATGTCCCTAGGACTTCCCAGGAACAAAAATATTGTGCACTCAAAAGTATGCCTGTCAGTAGCAAATCTGGTAAGGTGTGAAACAGCTCCTAAGCACACACAAGGCCTGGGGGGCGGTCTGCCCCGCTCTTCTGCGCTGCAGACCCCATCCAGACACCTGGGAGACACAGCCTAGAAGATGATTCCTCAAAGTGAACTGTCTTCACGCCTGCTCCTCCTTCCCAGTGCTTCCATGATGCTGGTGCCTTTGCTGTAAGGTTAAGGTGGAGCTCAGAGCATGGGTCGGTTTGGGAAACCCTGCTCCACATGATCTATAAACACACGACCAAAAAGTGCTAAGCAGAAACATAATGTAAGGAAAGCTCAGCAGTCACCATATGTTGCTGCACACCTGCTACCACCTGCAGGTCTGTGTCTGTGGGGAACACTCTCCAAGGCTGTCTCCCCAGGCTCTGTTTCCCTCCTGGGAGCCACAAGATCTGCTCCTAACTGTGCCAGACCCTGAGGGAGACATGCTATCCGGAGCAGTATGTCTGTATGGTTCCTAGGGGGCCAGAGTTGTAGAGGGCACCAAGGTCTTTTTGACTCTTTGCTATCCCGAGCTGGTGAGAAATACAGGATCTGGTGACTGTGCTGGGCCTGAGGAAAGAGAACCAGCATTCTAGCAGGATCTCCCAGGGACACACGCGTGCACTGAAACCTGAGAAGCACCGATTCTAGACCTTGGTTCTCAAACCTAGCTCTGGATCAGAATCATCTGGAGTTTTTCCTCTAATTTGTTTTATTATGAAATATTTCAAGATAAAGCATAAAGAATCAAGTAAAGCATAAAGAACTAATTATAGGGCTGGGGATTTAGCTCAGTGGCAAAAGCGCCTGCCTGGCAGGCGCAACGTTGTGAGTTTGATCCCCAGTACAAAAAAAAAAAAAAGAATCAATTATAAAGCATAAAGAATCATAGATACATGTGATGACTCCTCTTCCTCCTCCTCCTTTTAATTTGAGAGACAGAGTCCTGTTATACCGCTTGGGCTGACCTTGAACTCGCAGTCCTCCCTCCTTGGCCTCCTGAGTGAGTGGGACCACAGATACACACCAGTGGGCCCAGCTCAGGGACACCTGAATCCCTGTGCATCTTTCCCTTACCCCATTTTCACTTCTCCTTCTCTGACACAGTCACTAACTGGGCTAATGCTTTTGTATTTCTGCTACCTATGTACTTATTCATAAACATACTATGTTGTTCAGCATGTTTGACATTTTCATACGAGTATCACACTAGCCATATCTTTCTGCGACTAATTTCTTTGGTTGAGCAATATGCTTTTGAGATGTGGATGTCATTAACTTGCTATATAGTATCCTGCTGTAGCAGTATCCCACTGTTCCTCTATTCTCCTATTGTTAGACATGTTGCTTCCAATTTTTAAAAAAATGCTGTAATAAACATTCTTTTAAATATCTCCTTGAACACAGGTGCAACTATACCTCTGTATTACATACCCAAGAATAGAACTATGGGGCCCATTAAATGTTCATTATTTTTCTACCAGTTCACTCGCCTAAAACCAGTTCATGAGTTCTCTATGCTCCATATCCTAGCCAACACTTGTTATTATCAAACGTGAGGTTTGTCATTGTAAAGGATTAGCAGTGCTGTCTCACTGAGGTATGGCTTAAGTTGTCAAGGGACATTTCTTCCTTCATTTCCTTGCTATCTGGGCTGCCTTTTCCAGGCTCTGCCTATTCCGTATATTTTCCCCACCCCTTGTGTTTGTTGTTGGTCTTTTTCTAACTGATGTTTGGGATTCATATATTCTGGGTACCAATCCTTGTTTGGTTAATAAATTACAGATGCTGTCTTCCAGACTGTGTGTTTTCTTTTGTTTCTAGTATTTTTGATCATGAAGACATTTTAAAATTCTCATGTAGACACAATAATGTAGATGTTTTCCATCTTTTCCTGCATTGCCTTTGTTTTCCTGATTTAAGAAATCCTTTACCACCATGATGTCATTGTCTCTTGTTCCCTGTAAAAGTTTTAAACTTTGCTTTATAATTTTCAATCCAAATATGCAAATACTTGGCTCCCACTGCAGACCTCCTCAATCCACACCCTCAGGAGAGGCTCCATGTATCTGTATTTTTAGCCAGAATGCATTCTATCAGCAAGGCTGTTACAGCCAGGCTGAGAAACACTGACACACTCTTTTCTCACCCACTGGGTGCCAATGAAAGGCATTTCCTCTACAAAACCCCAGGGAACCCTCTCATCTCTGCCTCCTTCACTGAGTGGGAAGAGACTTCCGGAGACTTCCAGGCTCAGACACTTAAGGACCATCTGGTGTCCAACTTGTTAGCTGTGGCTGGGCAGCCTCTCTGCCAGGTACCTGAAAGGTGGCTCGCCAGTCTCTCCCTACCACCACTAGTGAGGAGAAGCAATGCCCTGTGCCTCCGGGTTCTCCATGCTTCCTGTTACACTGTTTCTCCCCGCCCCCTTTATCGAGTTGAAATCCATCACAGTTTAATTTCCACCAGCTGGCCCTACATCTATATCCTTGTTTTTCCTTAACTTCCTCCCCATTGCTTATACACCCCCGGCCACCTGTCTAGTCTGGCTGGCTCCCCACTCTCTTCTAGCCCTCCAGCCACACTGCCTGCCTTTCTTTCTTCCTTTTCCTTCCACTTGTGAGCTGCTTCTCGCTTTAGGACCTTGAGTGTTGTCTCCAAACTTCTTCCTGACCCCTTCTCACCAGGCTAGGAGTTACAAAGGCGGTATTTGATCAATATCTATCTCTCCACCAGAATTTAAATGTCACAATGGGAGTTTCTCTGTTGCTTCTGCTCAAGGCTGCATCCTGAGCACCCAACATAATAGTGGGTACAGAATTAGCTCTTAGCAGGGTTTTGTTGAGTGATGGGCAAATTAATGAAAGCCAGCCAGTCAGTGCTTTGAGGGCATATAAAGTACACTAAGATCTCTTCTGCAGGAAGCTTTCAAAAGTCTGAAAGTGGTCCCGTTCTCTAGGTTTTTTCTTCTTTACAGGGGCTAGGAGGGGAGGATGTGGCCAGCTGCACTGGTTAAGTTCCTAACGGAGGGACAGAGTAAACACATTATTTCACAACTGCCTCTAGCATCAGGCCTTGAGAGACAATCCCTGGGCTCACATGCATTATACAGCTTATCCATGAAATTTATTTTTGACTCAGACATAGAAATACTGTAAATGTTACCTGAGATTAATTTTAAAAATTCATTTCAGAGGTTAATACAATGACGGAAATATGAATGAACAAAGAAAGTGCTGTGGGAGCTATCACAAAGAACAAACCAACACGGCTCGCTGGCTGTCAGTTCATAACAAAGCTGGCATTTCCTATGTCTAGAGATTAGTGTTGTTCAGTAAACAGGTAATACAAGTAAGTGGGACTGACATTAAAACACTAGAGAGTCAATCAACTACAACTATTAAATTTTAGCCAGGTGCAGTGGCACACACTTGTAGACCCAGCACTATGGAAGAAGAGACAGGAAGATCACCATGAGTTCAAGGCTGACCTGGGCAACTTAATGAGATTCTGCCTCAAAATTAAAAAAAAAAAAAAAAAAAAGCTGGGAATGTAGCTTGGTGCAAAACCCTGGGCTCGATCCCTAGTATCACAAAAAGACAAGAAAAGGACATACAAAACTCTGATCCAAAATTTAGACAAATTAACATCTACAAGCTTAGAGACATAATTTATGCATAAAGACTGCCTGATAATCGCAGCACCTTCCTGTTGGATTTAAGGAGAAGAGACGTAGGAAGCACTCATGGTGTCTGGTCAGAGAGCAGTGCATACTGAAGTCAATGCAAGCTGTGCATCTGCAGCTCTCATCAGGAAGCCAAGCACCTGAGAATCGACAGCACAGAAAAACTCTCTTTGTAGGAAACTAGGAGAAAGCTAAAATTTCTTGTAGTCTAAAATGTTCTCCTTTGGGGAACAGAGCTGTCAGGGCAAAAAAAGTTTTCTTTAACCCTGTTGTATCCTACACCAGAAGCCTGCAAATTAAACTGACAAAAGACAGATTATAAGAGAGAAAGGGTATACGATCCTACATTAAATTTTACATGCGTGATGTGGGGGGACACTACAAAAATTAGAAATGAAACCCAAAGAAATCGTTAGCCTGGGGCCTATATACCACTGTAACACAGGGTGATCAACTGTGGAGAAGCCCCGGGACACAGGGAAAGGGTCTGGGGTTCTGGGGATGATAAATCATGGGAAGCCGAACACGGGGGAGCCAAGGGTAGACGAGGACCAGTCGGTATGTTTGTTCATGCAGATCGATCTGTGCCTTCTCAGTGCCAGTGAAAAGAGTCATTCTATTGGTGTGGGGGAGGGGTGGGGGGGCGCTGTCCACTCACCAAGGGAAATTTAGGCCCTGATTTTAGGCCGACAGAGGAAAGAGAGTTTTCCTGCTTGTCTTTTCTCAATTGCCTGCAGTTCCAAGTAATTCTTATGCCCATGTGGCATATTTTGGGGGTACCATGTTCAGATTCTTTTATAGCCAACACCAGTATGTGAAAAACCTAGTCTCAAAATAAATAAATGCTGCAGTGATATGAATGGTGCCTTGAGGTGACCCAGGGAGCAGAAGGCTCCAGGCAACTTCTGCAATGACTCCGGTATGGTAAGTGTGTGGACCAACTCAGACCTGCTCCAAGCTTATCCACACTCAGTCCTCCTCCGGGCACAGTCAGGTTACAGAGGGAGGAAAGCAGCTCACGCTGTGCTTTTGAGGTAAAACTGTATTTTTCAAAGATGTGCTAAAATGTTTACTCTCTGAGCTGCTTTGACTGGGAAATAGTCTCCCAAGAAAATGAAATTATGAAACCCAGGTGGTAGAGGGTGCTGAGTGAATGGAAGACTAAGGGATAAACTCAATTTAAGGAGGCAGAAATACTTGAAACTATGAGCCTTTATTACTATCGGAGAAAACAAGAGAACAACTAGCCTGTTTCCAAAGCTAAAGTGGGAATTATAAAGATCAGTGCTGGTTAAGAGAATTCAGGGCAGGGCAGCTCAACTATGGCCTTTTGCCTCTTCAAAGTACTAATTAAAAAGCAAAACATTATCTAATCACTATTTATAGCATGTCCTCATGGTGTTCTGTACTTTGAGTTGAGGTGAGCACCAAAAATGGGTTGCAGGTCCTGAAGGAATATAAAATTTGAAAGATGTGAAGAACAGTCCAAGGAATACAATTCTCAGGAACGGCATAACCTCCCTGGGGGAAAATGATGGCTTTTTGGCAATTATTCCTGCAGGAGATACAGAGCTCACCAGTGAGGAGGACATCTAGAAAGGGGCCACAGTGTCCTTACAGAGAGCCAGCTCATCTTCCCACTGCTTTTAGGTGCCATAGGGCAGCAGCGGATGAGTCCTCTTCTGGTGCCTCAGGATACCAGCCCGTCCTCAACTCCTCCTCAGCTCACAGGGACCGGGACACCAGGTCCACCTTCCTCCCCTTCAGTGCGGGCCGCCTCCCCTGTGGACCTCGTTGCTTCTGAGACTCCAAATATCATCTCAATGCTAGTGACTCCTTCACCCAGGATCTTTCTCCCCACTTGCAAACTCAGACTTTCAACAGCCAGACACAGTTCCATGGATGCTACAGCACCCACCAAAATATAATGCTCCCCAAATCAGACTCACTCCTGACTCCACTAGCAAAGCACCGTGGCCCTCTCCCAGTCTCTCAAGTTCAGGCTCATCTCACATCAACAGCCACAAGTCACCAGGCTCTGCTAGGGTTCCCTCCTCAATGTCCTTTGAAAATTATGATTGAATCTATGTATCTTTATTTCATTGTTTCACTTGCTTAAAACTCAAGAGTATACAAGACTTCCCCTCTTCTACCCTTACAGCCCCCCATTTTCTCTCCTGCTGGCAATCTGGATTGTTTCTTGTTATCTCTGAGAGGCACTGTATACATTCACAAAGAAAGAGAAATGCACATCTTTCCCCTTTTCTTGCACAAATGGTAGCATACTACAGTTGGTTCTCTGTATCCAGGGTTTCCCCATCTGCTGATTCAACAAAACATGGGTTGAAAGTATTTGTAAAATTGCATCATCACTGAACATGTGCAGATTCTTTTTCCTTGTCATCATTCCCTAAACAGTATAGCACAACTATGTGTACAGCATTTATATTGTATTAAGCAGTATAAGTAATCTCAAGATGACTTAAAGTACATGGGAGAGTATGCTTAAGTTAGATGTAAATGACATCATCTTACATAATTCACAGATTTGATAGCTGAATGTAAGAAATAGAAACTTAAAGTTACCCATTTTCTAAATAATCCTTAACTCTGAGTGGAAAATTACTAGCAGACAAAACTGCCTCCCTGCCTGTGGACGTGACTGAGGACAGGCATCTCTAAAGGATCCCTTAAACAAAGGGGGAATGGTAGATAAG
The DNA here is from genome assembly GCA_004363535.1 of Dasyprocta punctata. NCBI lineage: Eukaryota > Metazoa > Chordata > Mammalia > Rodentia > Dasyproctidae > Dasyprocta > Dasyprocta punctata. The sequence continues at coordinate 72,574 of RJWM01001342.1, read as the reverse complement.
AAAGTATGGCTCCACTATGCTAAATCTGGCTGGAGAAGTACAGGCAGTGAACAAGTTACCCACCTGTGGTTTTACTGTTTGCCTTTAAACTCACAAACTGTTTGCAGAGGGAGTGGGCCATGGGTCTAGGCAGTGACCAGGATGACGATACCCGCCATAATATTCAGCCAATGAGAAACTGGGGGAAGGGACCTGTGTGTTAGGGGTTAAACTGCTCACTGCCACAGCCTTGGGTGTGCCTGCATGGCAGAGCCGGGCTTGCAAGAATGAATTAAAGCCTCACTTCCATTGCTCTTTTGTCTCTGAGCCCACTCTGGGTCTGGACAAATGAACACATTTCTGACACTGTGGTGGGAAGGGTCCTGGAGTCAATCTCCCCATGATAATAAGGGACAATGCCACACAATCTTTCTTTGTTATTTTTATTGCTTAATGTATCTTGGTGATCCTTTCAAATGGGTACCCAAAAACTCTTGCAGAGTATTCCACAGAACAGATACATTACATTTTACTTAACTAATCTAGTTAAATGGCTTTTGGCATTTTGCTGTTACTAACAGTACTGCAGTGTACAGCCCTGTGTACGCCGTTTTGCACATGATAATATCTGTAAATCCCACCATGTCATTTAGTTTCTTGCACCCTCTATCTCGCTATCTGCTTTCGCTGAGACCACTGCTGCATCCTTGCTCTCCTCTTATTTTAACAAAGACTTTCGTGAGCACTTTCTATGGGCCAGGGACTCTGTTAAGATGGGCAAGAACAAGGGAACAAGGAAGGAAGAAGCAGGCCCACCACACAAATCCTTGCCTGGCTCCCAACTGCTGGTGCTCTGAGTGCTCATCAGTAAGTCGGCCCCTCGGCTCTGTGCTTGGACTCAGCTGCGGTTTAGTGACAAGAGTCAGGCAAAGGGAAAAAAAAATAATGAATTTCCTTACTATCAGGGTTTCGCTGGCAAAAAAGGCTACACCCAAATGGGCTTCCTGTTGCTTCCCCTAAGTTCAGACTTTGGGGCAATGCTCTTGTGGGAGGTCAGCTCTGCAGAGGGGCAGACGCTGCGGGACGGTAGCCTGCAGAACTGCTGTCTCATGACTGCCACGCTTCAACACGGACTGAGACAGACTCGTCACTTGCTTCGAGAAGACTCAGGAGTGTTTTTCCTGACTGGCCACGAGTGGGCAAGGAGATGCCAAAAGAGAGAGGAAAGGGAGAGGGGTCCAAGTTAGCTGCGCAGCCTCCTTGCTCCAAAGGAGTGGAGGAGTTTCTTCATGGAAATATAAGCACAGGGCATAGACTCCCTCTGAAACACGAACCACTTACTTTGCAGCCCTCTGTTCTAACAAAGGGGGTTTTTCAAAGCTTTAGAAAGCTTCTTCTTTTTTTTTTCTTTTTAAGTCTAAATTAAAAATGACTTAATGCTATACCCCGGTGACAAGCTCTTTTTAAAATACACAGCATTTTTTCTCAAAAGATTCAAAAGTAAACTGTTATTAACTAATTCAGCCTGCTGGGGAAATTGAGTCTGAATTACAGATTTTTAAAGAAATTCAACTGTATTACAGTATATTATAACTGACCCCAGGAAGACCTGGAAGTAAACAAGAATTAGAAGATAATTCAGAGGATGTTAAAAAACCTTTCAACTCTCCCCCCACCGCCCCAGAATCCTTGTAAGGTAGAATGGGCCTGAGTGACCAGTTTTCCAACAGACTTTCTTTGCTTTATCTCAATCTATGAAGAAAGCCTGGAACCGAGGTTGCACGTTAGGGAAAGTGAGAAATGCCTTGGAGAGTCAAATCTACCAGTCCAGTGGCCACTGGATTTCAAAGGTGCTCCATGGATTCCCGATCAGCAAATGCAATAGTCAGGTGTTGCATCTGACACCTTCAGGCAGATTCCTGGTCCCACCACTAGGGATTCTCATTAAATAGGTTCTGTGAGCCACATTTTTGATATAACTTTCAGGTTATTCTTTGATTGGTCACAGACTGGCCCTTTCCTCCTCGAATCTTCTCTATTGGCTTTTTACGAGCCACTGAATCCTGTTCTGCCTCCTGCCCACTCCTTTTCATTTCCAAGGCTGTTCTCACCAGTTGAGGAACTATCAAGTCTCCCTGACAAGGGACACTCCCCAGAACTAGGAAGGAACCTGTGAGCCAGGCTGGGCACATTGTGTGAGCCTTTGACCAGGTTCTTCTAACTGGTGAGGAAGACTTTTCCCCTCAAAATCTAAAGCTGTGAGGACACATGGCAGACTGCCTGGGACCACAGAGCCTGCAGGAGGTGACAAGCTATGCTTTGGAGGCAAGGAGGCTGACAGGCAATGAGAAGTAGGGCAGGGAGACAGGAGATGGGAAGTAGGGAATAAGAGAAAAATAGTCTGACTGGACAACATTTGAGGCCTTGGATCCAGTTATTCCTGAAACCAGACTCCTCGCTTTCCTTAGTTTGGTTAAATGTACTTCCACATTCTCCTTTCTTGCTGAAGCTAATCCAAGTTGGGTTTCTGTCACTTGCAACCAGCAAGGCCCTTCCTAGCCCATCCCTTTGGTGCCACCCTGGTTTCATCACTGTTCACAGCTGAAAGATGAATTTTTCTGCGCAGCTTCAAACCATCTCTTGTGTATCTTGAAAACCATTTAGAGTCCCTCAATGTCTTCAGGATTCAGCATGATATCTTTCATAATCAAAGTTTCCTGTCTGACATTGCAGACTTTTTACTGTGGCACCGCAAAAGGGGCAACTGGGATATCTTTCATTCCTCAAGCAAGCTCCAAGAGGGCCCCTGCTTTGTGCCTTGACCTTGCTAATCTTCCCTCCTAGCATATTCCCCACCCCATCTCTGCCTACTAAAATCTACTGAAGAGAAAGAAAATGTGGACGTTTCTACTCCTTTTTCAAGGTCCGGTCCACATGACAAAGACTTCCCTAAGTACTCCTTACTCTTAAAGACGCAACTCTGTCCCTCTTCAGCCTTGACATCATTTATCTCATGATCTCTATTTGTCTCCATCTTGAATTTTGTGTTGTCTGGTCTTAGGGTCCTCTTAGTGACAAGACCAATCACTCTGTCCCTGAGTGGAACACCCTCACCCCACTACCTATACACTTGCCAGGTCCATCCTAACCTTCCTCTGAAATATTTCCCAAGTCAATCCCAGCATTCCCACCGCTCACCAGTAACTCTTAGTTGAATAGGTCTCACCTTTTCACCATACTTATCTTTCTCCCATCTACCTGCCACTGACACCAGTTATCCCAGTCTAGAAAGTCTAAGCCAACAGTTCACACTCTCCATAGTCTTGGTTTCTCTTGACCTCTCCAAGCTCACTACCAACTACTCCTCAAGGAGCACCAGCCAAACCAGAATATTTTCTGGTTTCCCTACTGTGCTTTAATTCTGCAAAGTTCTAGATTTCAAGTACTAGATTTCAAAGTTCTTCACTGAGAATCTTCTCAGAGTGCCCCAGGTAACAGTGCTTGTATGAGCCCCCAGTTGATGTGGGAGGAAACACCTTCTCTGCATCCCCAATCCCTGGCACAAGGCCCAGCACAGTGTACTGGTGCTCAGCAAAGTGTATCATAGCTACCAGAAGCCCAGGTCTTCTATTACCATCTGAGTTAGCACAAGCCCCTGCTCTGACTTGGACAACTTTGCTGGGGTCCAGCACTGGATGAATAGATTCTTCACTTGACAGTACCAAAATATCTTGTGGACAGACATCTCATAAACACTTTGAATCCACTAGGAAAACAGAACCCCAAATTTACCTATGGTATAGGATCCTTTCATATTTCAAATTGCATTACATTTTAAGATCATCAAAACTTGGGCTCCCATTGCTTAAGAAAGTTCAGATCCCCTCATAGGCATACACAAGGGGTTACATAATTATTTTTATGTATTTTACTATAGGTGACTACATTTTTAGAGCAATTTTTTCAATATTTGTCATAGACAAGCTATTTTAAAAATACTGGTGCATTATCTCATCCCTGTCTTGAGAATTTTGGGGAGATAGTGCAGACCTCTGCACATTCTAAAGCTTCCTAGGTGATTGTCACATGCAGGCCCAGCTGAGAACCCTGGGTTTAATGCCTGTCAACATTGCCAGAACACACCCTCAGGGGTGCTGGACTTTCTGTGTGTTCTTTTTGTTCAAAGCAGCCTCTTCCCCTCCTGCATGACCCATGCTTGTCCTGTGGAGTTGAGTTCAACTGCTGCCCTTTCCCTGTCCTCTAGCTGGTCACCTACTCTGACAGCACTTTTCTAGCATTACTGGAGTTGTTACTTGTTCATCTCCATGGCAGGGATTTGAATCTAGATTTGACTAGCAAATATGTTCCTCAAAGGTAGGCATTTTAAAGTGCCCTCTTTCACATACTCTAGATCCACAGAATCAGTATGGCAATGGATGAGTCTTAGCCTTAGTTGTTTCTTCAGCTCCTCAGGGGATCCTGATCCATGCCCTACCCAAGATTTGGCTTCACAAAAGCACTGGATACTTTAGGCATCAATAAATTTCTGTTGCATTGAATTGACAAGCATTTCATTTGTCTTAAAGTTAATCATATTGCTGTACCTAGTCACTTTTAATTTCCCTGGAGGGCCAAGCACCCCTCCCTGGTAGTAGCTCTTCATCTTCTTCATCCATCCAACAAATATTATCTAATATTTTTACAAAGGCCTGAGGTCCTGGAAAATACATTCACATGCTAAGGGACTTCGAGTCTACTGACATATTGGTTATAATTATTATTTGTTATTTCTCTTTTTATGGGTATTGCAATTTCTTCTGTAATGGAATACATATTCCAGAGTAAGGAAGATGTCTTCTCTTATATACCCAGTAAGTTGCTGGCACATGGAAGGCATTCTGCATGTGTGTGTTGAATTAAAGGAATCCATTTCATAGCACATAGCCAAGTTATCAGTGCTTACTTGTGTGGTTATCTGATCAGTGGCTATCTACCCAGGAGCTGGAAGCCTCCTGCAGACAGGACCTGAATCTGCTTTGCTCATAAAACCTGACCCAGGACCTGGACAGAGTAGGTGCCAATGAATATTGCCAGAAAAATCCATGACTAAGACATCACCAAGAACAGAAATGTAGGGCTGGGACATAGCTCAGAGGCACAGTGCCTGCCTGGCAAGCACAAGATCCTGAATTCAACTCCTGGTACAAAAACAAAAAAACAAGAAACCCAGAAATGCAATCTCCCAAGCAAACATTCGCTCCCCTTGCCCTCCCCACCATCCCCTGAAGGGTATGAAGTTTATTACTTCTGAGCACTAAAGGACTTCAAGTTACAGTGAACACAAACCCAAACTGAGACGTTGCTTCTTTTACTTACTTACAGGTTGACCTGGGACTCTAGTTCAGGGTCTTTTGTTGGCCACGTCTGAAGAGGCTGGATGCCAAAGGACAGAGACGATTTTGCCTTCCAGAGAAGGGTTTGTGCCATCTGACTCCCACAGGACCCCTTGGTCAGCGGATCCATCAGCAGGGCTGGAGGTTGAAGCGCTGTGCTGAAGCAGAAGGAGTTGGGAAAAGCACTGAGAAACAGAGAAGTTAGCAGGCCAACCTTTCCCTGTTCCTTCCCACAACTCTGCCCATTCAAATGCCAGCAGCAGCGGCATGCTGAGGTGCTCCTAAGACCCAGGTGCCCACCGAGGGTGCACCACTACTGCTCGGGGCCCTGTGCTGCCCCAGAACAGCCCAAATCCCAGCATCCTCCTCAGCCCTGAGCTACGTTACCCACACGGTTAGGTCAGTAGGACTCTGCGAGGGTTTGGATATGTTTTATGTATGTCCCCCAAGTTCACATGTTGGAACTTAATCCTCTTGTGAAGTATTAAGAAGGTGGAAATTTAACTCAACTATGGTGTGCAGAGAAGAGTCCTTTGGGAGGTGACTAAGATTGGATAAGGTCATCACACTTGAGCCCCTATCACTGAACCCTGTGGTTCTGTAAGAAGAGAGAGAGACCAGAAGAGGCACAGACACATGGGCATAGTCCCTGTCTCTTGTCCCATAATTCCGTGCACCACCTCAGCACTCTGCCAGGAGGAAGGCCAGTACCACACGCAGCCTCTTACCCTTTGATGAGAACCATGAGCCAAAATAAATGTCTTTCCATGTATAAAGTTACCCAGCTTCAGGTACTTTGTTATAGTACTGAAAAGTGGACTAATACAGATCTAAAGATCCAGGTAGCATTTCAACAATCACAAACTTATTTAGAAGAAAAGGTAACAATGACTTGATAAGGGAAGCTATGTGTAAGCATCCCAAGTCTTCTGCTTTTGGAGAACAGTGGTGGGAACTCATGATCATCACTAGGGTTGTTCAGCAGTACTTGGTTTATCTAATTTCTAGTTAACACATTCAAGAACAAAAGGCTTATAGTGGCAACAACACTGGACACTAGAAAGATCAAAATTCACATTTCCAGGGGAATTGCATGTAGTATGCAAACAGTGAACACCTGCAGAGTTCATAAATAGTTTGTTTATGGGAATAAATTGAGAAAGGTCTTCGTGGGGTATGCTTGCTGTTCCCCTGATGCCACTCTGTGGAGGATGGGAAAGGCAGTTTGGGGTGCAGGTTTGCTCAGTTAGGAGCTGCAGATGCCCCATCCCTTTTGATGAGAACGATTTTCTAAGCCAATTAGCAGTGCCTTCCCTCACCTCTCTCAAGTGACAGACAAGCCAACAAAATCCAATTATCTGGAAAAGGAAAAATATAAATAAAAAGCAATCTTAGATAACATTTGGTCAAGAGGTACTCTTCATGATGGCTTTATTTTTTTGACAGTATTGGGAATTGAACCCAGGGCCTTACACTATGTGAGTACAGAACTCTACCACTGAGCTCCATTCCCTACCTCAGCCCTTTTAACTTATTATTTTGAGACAAGGTCTCACTAAATTCCCTGAACTGAACGAAAACTTGTGATCCTACTGCCTCAGTTTCCTGAATATCTGGGACTACAGGCACGTGTCAGGTTCCAAGCTCTTTATAAGGTCTTCTTTAAGAATACGGTGAAAAGCCAGGCGTGGTGACACACACTTTTAATCCCAGCACTCGGGAGGCTGAGGTACGTGGAGCGTTGTGAGTTTGAGGCCAGCTTGGGCTACAACGCGAGTGTGAGGCTGTCCTGAGCTACGTAGTGCGACCCTGCCTTAAAAAAAACTAGGGCCGGGAGTTTGGCTCAATGGCTTAAGTGCCTGTCTGGCAGGCGCGAAGTTGTGAGTTCAATCCCTGGTGCCACAAAAAAAAAAAAAAAAAGGTTACAGTGAAAAGGCAAAAGACAGGAGACCCAGTGGTTCATGGCAGTACTATCTGGGGAGGGTTTGCAGAGGGAACTGCAGCTGCTGCAGGACTAGATGCCCAGGGGAGCAATTCCACTGCTGGGTATTTGGAATCGGGCACTGCCCACTCCAAGATGCTCTAGTAGAGCCAAGCAGGCCCAAGGCTGAGGCTTGGCACAAGCAGAAGTCACTCCAGTGACCTATGCTTCCTGTAGGATTCAAGACCCCTGGCCCCTGACTGTCCCTGGGCCTCTTCCCTTGCTAGGTCTCCCTAGTGTTCATCCTTTGTGAGTGAAGACTCAGCTTTCCTCGGCACTTGTCCTGAGCTGGAGAAGCCACCTGCTGCAAGCTGGATCCAGACTTCTAGTTAATCTTCCCCCAGGCTGGTTCAAGCCACTTAACCTTTACAGCAACTAGGCAGACATCAAAGGCTTTGGCCTTCTACCTACAACAAAAGGCAAGAGCTCATTCTGATGTTTGCTAGGCTGCTCTTTAGTCAAAGGCATCCTGAGTCTTCTAAATCTGAGTTTGCAGCTACCTTAGCACTAAAACAATAAGTAAAGATGAAGGATGGCTTTGGGAGGAGAGATACATTTTCTTTTTGTTTTTCTGAATCCTTGATATTTTGTTTGTTTTAGACATCTCCAGTCTAGACTTCCCTTGAACTAAGTAGCTCAGTAATACTTAGTTCAGTAATATATGCATGCAAACGAGTAAGAAAATCCTCTCAAAACCCCAATGTACTAGTCAAGTTTTTGACACTGTGACAAAACAGCTGATAAGAGCAATTTCAAGCAGGAAGGGTTTATTCTGGCTCATGGTTTCAGAGGTTTCGGTCATGATCAGTGGGCTCCACTGCATTTAGACCTGAGGGGAGGGGAGGCAGAAACAGCACAGCAGAGGGGGAGGGCGGAGCAAAGCTGCTCATATCATGGCAGCCAGGAAGCAGAGACAGAAGGGAAGAGGCAGAGAGGAAGGGGTTGAGGGCAAGAGAATCCTTCAAAGCCACATCCCCAGTGACCCACTTCCTCCAGCTGGGTCCAGAGTCAGTGTTCTCAGGTTTGTCACCACTGAGCACTGCTGTGCTGGGGACCAAGTCCTTAATCCAGGTGTCTGTTGGGTGGGGGGTGGCGGGGAGAGGGGAAGCTTCATATTTAATCCTTAAACTATAATACCTAGTGTGGGTGTACAGGAAGCAGGACAGGGGACAGGAAGGAGCCAGCTAAGGCTTCAATTTCAATTCAACCTGACTGAAGCTCTGCTGTCCAGCTTGGTGGCCACTCGTGACATGTGACTACAGAGCAAATGTGGGCAGCCCAATGGGAACTGTGTATCTGTAACACATACTCAGGTCTGGCGAGAGTTAGAACAAATCAAAAACACTGCAAAACGTGTCATCAATATGTTTTTACACCAATTACATGTTGAATGATAAAATAAATCATTGGACTAGATTTTAATGTAGCTCATAGTAAAGGTACAATTCCGTATATAGTTAGCTTTATATTTTGGACAGTACTGCTCAAGACAAATGACTCCTCAGAGTTGTGCCCACCTGAGACCAGGAGCTGGGCTCTCATATTCCTGCAGCCTCAGTCACTGGTGGGCTGGGGGCTGTGGGGTGGGGGTGGCAGCAAACTTGGAGCTCCCTGCACATGCACAAGGCAGCCAGAGGGTGTGAGGGCTGGGCAAACAAGAGGTGCCTGTGTGGGGCTGGAGGAGCACTGAAGGGATGGGGGATGGACAGGTGAGGGGATCTAGGGGATGAACAGTGTCTATGACATCCCTCCCTTTGCTTTCTTTCCTCTCCAGTTAAGTCTACTTTCCTATCATTCCTTTTCTCTAAGCATCTGCAAATCTGTACACGACATCTATGCCTGGACCATCCAGTGAACCCTAGGTCTCAGACATCTCTCCACAGCAGTACAAGGGAATTGTTATGGTTTGTGTCTGAATGTCCCTCCAAAGCCTCATGTGGTCATGCGGTTGGGCTGGGGTGGGCTTTTCAGAGGCAGCTGAATCTAGAGTTTGTGTTGGTTCATCATGTTGTGCTAGGATTGTGGGTGTGAGTGCTACACCTGCCCTAGGGCGGGTAACCTGCATACAATACAAAGGACAGAAAGAGGCTTGCTCCTCCCTTTTGCTCTTGTTGCTTTCCACTGTCTTCCACCTTCGTGAAAGCTTGCCCCTCCGCCATGTGACAACCTGCCTTGGGGCTAGCCAATTTTGGACTGAAACCTCTACAAACTGTTAACTAAATAAATCTTTCATTCCTTAATTTTGGGTGTTAGGTATTTTGTCTCAACAATGAGAGATGAATAAGAGAGAATGAAATGTATGTTTAATGTCCAAGATTATGGAATGAGATAGCCTGTATATTGTTTACAATCTCTTAGTTTTTTACCTGATAAAGGCTAGACCCCTTGACCACAGACACAATACTGAGATTGCTTCAGCATGTTATTTTCTAGCCTTTTAATCTTTAAGTTTTTGTTTAAAGATTTGAACCTCAACTCTTTTACATCTTTCCCCACTATTTAATCTTTTTACCATAACTTCAAACTTAGAGCTCTCTTTTACACTTTCATTTAATTCTTTGCTTTCATTTTCTAACTGTTCAGATTCTGTGTCATTACCATTAATTATAGTTCACTTAATTCACTTCTTTTATCTTGTGTATTCTTAATTTTCTGATTTAAAACACTGTATGTTCCTCTTAACCTTCGGACATATTTTATCTTTATTGTCTCATTGTTTAAAATACTTCACAGTTGAAGAACTTCTTGCAAAGATGGCGGCTGCAGTGTTCATTTGTATAATTCCTTGGAACTTACGGCCTAAGAGATAGAAGAAAATGTACTGAGGTAAGAGAATGTTCAATGTCTATGCTGCAACTGGAGACCTGCTGAAAACAGGACTGTCTTGAGGGCCTGAGACTGACCTGCTGACCTGAGGGATGGGGCCCATGGGCAGTGCAGGCAGGACAGGGCAGGTTTTTATTGCTTTCTGACAAGAAGGGGTGGCCTGGTCTGAGGAAAAGGTGAGAAAAGGGTAAATGTATTTGACATTGAACCTCTCCAGAGGTATTTAGCAAAAGTACAGGTAAGTCTGCCAAAGGGATGGCCATGAGTCATGGGAGGTCACCCTGACCCAGAGCCTCTCTGGCAGGGCCTGGCGGTCCTGCGTTGGGAAACTGGGTAGCAAGGCAGGCCCTGTGGAGAGGCAGCCTGGCCCAGCAGCAGAGCCTCAGAAGAATGGAGGGTGGCAAAAATGGAGGACCTGTGCCCACTGCCTCTGGAGTCTTCTTGGTGGTTGGCAAGGCCAGACCTCCAGCCCAAGTGCAGAGTGCAGCTTGGATAAAAGGGGTCAAGGTGGATCCACCTGTATTACTAGTGAACAAAGTCCACTCCTATTCCACAGCCACCAGCACAGGCCCAGCCAGAACAGAAGCAGAAGGCAGATGGCAAAGGCACAGACCAGACGACTTCAGTGGAGATCAGAAGAAAAATCAAGACAGTGGCCTTGTTCCTACAAGAAAATGAGAGCATGAAGAAGTCTCTCTCCAAAGGTCACAGTGTCCCACAAACACACTTCTCAAGGCTCCGGAACAAAGATGCAGAGGGAGCAGGAATGGGAGCCTCAGCACAGGTGCTTTTGGGGGACAGTGGCCCTGGTGGAGCAATGAGGGTCCCTCCAGCGCATGCATCTCCAGTGCAGGATTTTCTGAACACGTGGGTTGTTCAGAGTGGGGATGCCTGAGAAACATACAGGTGACCACTTTCTCTTCCCGGATGCCTGAGCACATCAGTGCGTCCAGTCTCAGCAATGCAGCCTACTGTGATGCAGGGGGAAGGAAATGTAGACATTTTTGAAGTTGGCATTTGCTGCTGACCACAAGGAAGAGACAGCAGTGCACACTGAGGTCCTGTCTGGGCTCAGCCATACTCCATGAGGCGCCTGAGGGGCCACCCATCAATCAGCACTCACCATCTGTGTGCTTCTCATTCTGTTTGCTGAGAACCATTGTACCCAAGCAAACTCAGCCCTGGGACCTGTCTTCAAACCAAGCTTGGCGTGAAGTCCAAGCTGACCTGGCCACCAACTGAGCAGTGGATGAACTGGGAGTAGACACAAAGCTGCTGCCTCCCACACACAGTGACTCCTAATCCTGTTGCCCTCTTGCTCCCCGGCGCTCATCACTCTCCAATAAGCATTTGTATTTTGGTCCCAGATGTGTACCTGTGTGTCAGCACATGGTCTATTTCCCTGCACTAGGGCATTAGCTGCACGAGGGTAGGAGCCCCACCTGCCTCATCGCAGCATCTCCTCAGTGCCTGTCTGTGGAATGAATAAATGACTGTGAATTTCAGGAACACTGGAAAACAATCCATTTGGAGTAGGGAGACCACGTTGGAATGTTTGGACCTTTCCTGAGTGAGGTGGCTTCAATCAGACTGACTGCATCACAGTCTCCGACAGGTAGCTAGCTGCTTTGTGAGTATGGGAGCAAAGGCCATCCATCTGTGGAACATCAGTCTGGGCCTGAGGTACAGAGCAGAAACCACCAGGTACTTAATGGCTTACAGTGCTTTACACGCTTTGCTCTCTGGCCATAACATGCAAGGCAGGCACTTACACGCTCACCTCCATTTGTGCTATGGGCTCACTGACAGTTACAGCTGCAAAGTCCACCTAGATGAGGCTGGAGTGCCTGTTTTTACTTCCTTGCCCAAGAAAGTGGCACCCAAGAGTGGGTACAGCTATGTAGCAGCACCACAGCGCACAGGGAGTCTCTTGACTAGCACTGTTGACTTCCCATTGGTGTGTCTAAGTTGTGTTCAATCTGACTAAAGGCAGACACTGCCTGTGGCATATACTACAGGTGACTTGCTCCATGCCCACTTCAGTCCCCTTGCACTGTGCAAAAGTTGGAAAGGTAAAACTTAAATGTCTTTACCCCTTTTACAGTTATAGAGGGCATGATTTAGACCCCACATGAGAGTCTCCAACTAGCAACTGAGCCAGGCAGAGCATATGAGGGTCATCATTCTGCTTTTGCAGGTGGTGATGGGGTACTGTGGGGCACTGAAGTCAGCAGTTTCTTGATTCTTCAGTTCTCTAAAGTAGCAGTGGCAGCTTCAGGGATCAAATCAGAGGTGACAGTATGGTTCTACAGTAAGCCAAGGTGGAAGGAGCTCCTGGCTTCTCCATTGGTCAGGTGGGTTTTGTTGTCTTTGTTTTGGTGCTGGTGATTGACTCCAGGGCCTTGCCTATGCTAGGCAAGTGTTTTCACCACTGGGCTACCCCCTAGCCAGGATGAGGCTCTGGTCATGAAGTGACAGCTTGCTTTCCTGATCACAGCAAACCTGAGTGGTCCTGGAATCTCAGACTAGTTGACTTTCTAGCACTTCCAGTGATTTTGTAAGCACTTAATTCTCTGTATCAGTATTAAATCCCTTTCTGCTTAAGCCAGAAAGAGTGGATTCTATTGTCTGAAATAGATTACTACTGATACGCCCTTTAGAGTGCCTGTCAGACTGGGTTGTGAACATAACAGCTGATGTGACCCCGTGCAGAGTGAGAGGCAGGGCACACAGTGGCCACAGAAAGGGACTGCATCCTGTGTGTGTGTGTGTGTGTGTGTCTCTTTTTGAGACAGAGTCTCACTATGCAGTTCTGGCTGGCCTTGAACTCACTTTGTAGTCCATGCTGTCCTCAAACTCACAGCGATTCTCATGCTTCAGCCTTCCAAGTGCTGGGATTACAGGTGTGTGCCACCATGCTTGGTGGGACTGTGTCTTTTTATAGAAGACATAGAAAAGTTGCTTTTTGAGTATAAAAGAGACCTTGGTCAAAGCACTAAGCATTTCTGCTCAAGCAGCAAATAGGTGCTGAGGGGCAACCAAAGAACAGAACCCACGTGCCACACCCTCAAGGTCATTGTTAGACTGCAGTGGGGTGCACTGTGGCTGCTGCTGATTTGGGTAACGTTGTTTTGAGTCTTCTTAATTATGTCACCTAAATTGTTATATCCCCAAGTGTGCTGAAAACATGCACTAGGTGACGAACATTAACCTAATTTACAGATGCTTTAACTTCTCCCATCATGAAAATTTACCTGCATCTTTCAGCTATTCTAGCACAGCGGTGCTGCCTGCACTGAGTCCACCCTGCCTTATTACACCCCACACCCACTGTGATTTTAGGTCTAGCCCAGAGCCAGAGGCCAAGTGGACCTAATTCTTTCTTTTCATAAGCTACTTTCAAATGAGGGAAGGTGGCGCTCACATCCTCAGTGAATTTTCTGTTTCTCAAAGAGAACATCTCTTCACTCATTCTGAAATCTTTCACTTTATTGGATTATTTTTATCAGATATAAACATATTTACAAAACAAAAGCAAAAAGCCTAAAATCCAAGTAAACAAAAACCACCACAAATTTTGCAACTCATATTTCCTCCTGCAAAGAGTTGACTATATTTGTTGCTTCCAATTTGTCCTCTATCATGATCTCCTGGAACTGCTCTGGTGAGATTGTCATCTTCACTATTCCAGAGAATAGTGTCCCATGGGCTACTGAACACTGTGGTTGATTCTTAGCTCTTCATTTTGTTTGACCCATCAGCAACATTTAATATAAATACAAAAATCCCCCGTTTTTCAAAAAATTACACTAATCTTATTTCGTTAAAATAGAAGTTTTCAATTGCATCATGTCCCTTGAGATTTATACCTACAGTTAACCAAAGTTCACCAAATCAGTTAAACTTTCTCATTATGATTATTGTTATTTGTACCAAGAATCAAACCTAAGATCTTGCGCTTGCCAGGTAGGTGCTATGCTGCTGAGCTGCATCCCAAGACCAAACTTCCTAATACTGATGCTGTTTTCCTAGTGTCTCCAATATCCTTTTTGTTCTGAATTTTTATTTTATTTTTGTTCTGAATTTTTAACCCTTCCCTATGTCACTGTGATTCACAGCCACATTAAGATCAAAATAAAACAGAAACCTTGATGTACTGCTTTCAACCATTTTTCACATCTGCGTTGTCCAGAGCACTGACAACATGGAGGTCTGAACTGAGGCGTGCTGGAAGCACATGCTAGATTTTAAAGACATTACTGAAAAAAGTGATCATCTTGGTAATTTTTAATGCTAATTATCTTTTGAAATGAGAATATTTTGGACACACTATGCTAAATCATTCAAATTAATTTCATTTACCTCTCTCTTTAAAATATGGCCACCAAAATTTTAAAATTAAATATGTAATTAAAAAATTACATATGTAATTTTAAAATTACATATGTAATTTTACACACTTGCTATCTTAGTTACTTTGTTCTCATTGCTGAGACAAAATACTTGATGCCCAAAGTTAAAAGAGAAAGGTTTATTTAGTTCACAGTTTATAGAGGTTTTGGTCCATAATTTGCTTGCTCCAAGGCAAGGAGGCATATGGCAGAGGGATAATAGCTCATGGAGGCAGAAGATAGCAAAAGCAACAAGAGAAAGAGAAAGAGAAAGAGAAAAGAAGAGAGAGAGAGAGAGAGAGAGGGAGGGAGAAACAGCCTCCTTCTAGCCTTTATATTGTATGCAGGCTACCTGCCCTAGGGCAGGTGTAGCACTCACACCCTTAATCCCAGCATTGCACCATGAATCAATCACAAACTCTAGATTGAGCTACCTCTCAAAAGCCTATCCTCCTCATGTCTGCTTGAGGTTTCCGAAGGACATCTAGACACAAACCATAACACTTGCTATTGCCAGAAGCATCTTGCTTCTTCTCACTTAACATTTATGTACATCCTAGATATTATTCCAAATCAGACACAGACATTAGCCTAACAGAGGATTAGCACTGTAATGACAAACTCCTAATGTACTTTGTTTTTTCATTTTTACCAGTGCCATAGTCTGATGTTTGTATCCTCCAAAATTCATATGTTGAAAGTGAATCCAAATCTGATAGCATTAGGAGGTGAGGTCTTTGGGAGGTGCTTAGGTCAGGAGGGCTCCACCCTCACTGATGGGCCTAATGCCAGTATAAAGGACCCCAAAGGTGCTCATTAGCCCCATCCAGCCTTCTGTCATGCCAGGGGAATACTAGAACGCACCATCTAAATGGAAGAGGCCCTCATAAGATACTAAATCTGCTGACGCCTTGATCTTTGACTTTCCAGCTTCCAGAGCTGTGAGTAAATTTCTGTTGATTATAAATTACTAATAAAGTGTTCTGTTATAGGAGTCTAAATGGTACAAGCAACCGGAAATCCTACAGTGACTATAAACTTACATAAATCTCTGGCCGGTCACACTTCAATGCCAATTCATATCTGCTTACTGTTCTCATAGAACCTAGCTTTACAAACAACCAGACGTGTGGTTTTTATTTTTCCACACCTCTGCATTTTCTGTATCTGTGTATCTCTTCATGTTGCTTTAAAATTTTACCCCCCCCGCAAAAGAAAACCCAGCAGTGAGTCTCACTGCAGAAGCTGAAACGTAAAATTTTACTGTAGTATTCTTTGTCAGACTTCATCTCTCTTCAGATCTTCCGACTCTGGAAACCAGATGACCAAATGTAATTTCTCATCTTAACCTTCTAAAGCAAAACTAATTTGACTATTGTCTTCTTCCAAGAAAGGAAGCTGGTTTGCATTCATTTAAAATCTTAGTGAATAATAAAAAGTTGTTTTTACCCTGATCTTAGGAGAACAGACATAATATGAAAATTAATTTCCTTCTGTTGGGCCTAGGAGCCCATTATGTCAGCCCAATACAAGACAGCTTTTAATTGTCTTTCCCAGGAAGACGGCTGCTTTTCTAAAAGACAACTGACAGCAGCAGATTTATTTATGATTAAATACTTAAGGGCCTCATGCAAACAAAAAGAAGACCAACATAATATGGAGGAATGAAACCCAGAAAGACAGTTCACATTAGAACACTTGTTTACAAAACTACCTGAAAAACAGAAGCCTCCTGGAAAACAACAAGAATAAGATCCAAGCATAGGAAGAAACAGAAGGAAGAAGACAAGAAGGCAACTGCATGCATAATGGATAACTGCTCTTTTTGAAACTGATCTTGGCCTGGAAAGCAACATTAAGGAACAAGAAAGCATTTGTCTTGGCACCAAATTTGTTCTCCAAAGGCGTGGGATCCATGCATTACTAATAAGGACATCATCATGTATGGAGCAATATTTGGGAAGGAAGAAAATACGTTTTTCACTTGTCACTCAAAATCTTCTATGGTAGGGCTCTGCAGCAGATGTGCCTAAACTTAGCACCCATAAGTTTGCCACTTAACTGAGTTAATATTTTACAACTAGAGATTAAAGAAATACAGCAACCCCAATCCTGTGACTTTATTTTGGAAAAGTTACACCAATATAATGGCACTTTAATTTTTTTAAATCAACCCAGTGTCCATTACATTCTTCTGGTGATTATCACGGTCTCTTGGTCTCTATAAATGGAAGTCATTTAACCTCTCAGTTCTGGGTTGAGCACATGCCCCAGGTGCAGCCCATTAACATGCTTCATCCCTTTCTGAACAAAGTCATTGGTGCAAAAATGACCAGTGAACCCAAGACAGCCAATGAATGTCAACCTTGGAACATGTGCTAGGATTACTAAGAAGCCCCATCTTTCTACTAGAACAGAAAGTAAAACTGTAGTAGTTAACTTGCTAACACTATGAGCATAAAGCCAACCTAGAAAATGAAGACCACTGGTGACATTATTCAAGCATGCAGACATATCTGCCCCCAAAGCTTGATCTACCCAGCATGCTGCAGCTGCATTAATCAATAATTCTTTTCTGCTTGTCACTTACAGACTTTGACAATGTTTCTGAAATGATTAACTACTGGTAAGGAATGGATACCAGCCAATCAGAATCCAGTAGTCCTGGATGTCCCTGTCGGAGACTATTTAATGATGATTACAACTAGGTAACCAGAAGCAAGAACTGCCTGACCCTGAAGCTACAGGTCTGCAATCTAAGCTGCCATCTCTCCCATAATCCAAACCCCAGGCATCAGTACTGCAGGGGCGACGGCAGCAGCATCATGAGTGATGGTCACGAGGGCAATGAAACAAGCTCCAATTTCTTGGGAAGATAACAGAGATGCTCTATAATGAAAATGTCTACTTGATCATTATGGGCTCCCTAACCTGATATGGGACACAGAAAAGCTGGATGATCAGCTAAAGGTGAGCACAGAAAAGATTCCTGCATTATCTCAGAGGAGTGGTTTTACAAGTTATGTTCCTGGGGCGGCAGTACTTGTATTATTTGAAAGCCTGTTAGGAATACAAATCCTAACCACCCTGACGTAGGCCCTCCTCCTAATGAGGACCACTTTACCAGACAACCGGAACACTGGCTCTCAAACACTAGCCCCTGAGCCCTGCCTCAAATTCTGAGTAAGACTGAGAATCTGCACTTCTAACAGTTTCCAGGGAATTCTGGCACTGCAGGTCCAGGGACCATGCTTGGAGAAATATTGCTTGAGAGGCTGACCTGGGCAATGTCTAAAGTTCCATTCAGAGTTGAGTTCTTTGGTCTTTCGGACTCACCAGATAAACTCACTCCTACTGATACGCAACTGTGTCAATGCTGTGGTGCTCATGTGGCTCAGGCAAGAGAGCGCTCAGCAACTGAAGAGTAATTTAAAAGAACTCATGTTCATTGACTATATTTTTTGATCACCACGAAGGGACAAAAGCCAAATAGATGTATTTCTTGGAATATCGAGTACCCTTGTTCATATAAAATAGCTGCTTATATGAATAGTTGTTTCTGTACTTCTCACTTCTATGTCTCCCAAAAGCTTTTTTATTTTCTTCCCCCAAACCTTCTTTCACCAGTTCGACTAGTGCCCTAGGTATCTATCGTCCTTCTCTTCACTCTTCCTCGATCTGCAGCCCAAAAATGCAACAAAGTGAGGCAGAAGAGGAAAAAACACAATCAAAAAGTTGGCAAGTTAATCAGGCAGGGTAGGGAAAGGTTCTTTTTCTTTTTTTTTGCCCACAGTAGTTACTATTTAATCATACTTCACGCAAGCACTGTTTTTATTTTACTTTTTTTTTTTGTCTTTTTGACACAGGGGTTCACTACACATTTCAAGATGCCCCTGAACTCATTTTGTAGCCCAGGCTAGCCTTGAATTTGAAGCAAACCTCCTGCCTCAGCCTTCCAAGTGCTGGGATTATAGGCATGTGCCACCACACCTGGCTAGCACTGTCTTTAGCACTTTGTATACATTAGTTCATTTAAAGCTTGCATCAAAGCAGCACTCTGGGAAGCTGAAGTGGGAGAACTGTGACTTTGAGTCCAGCCTGGACAACTCAGTTTCTTAGTGGGATCCTGTCTCTTTTTAAACTAAAAAAGAAAAAAGAAAAAAGGAAAAGAAAAGAAAAGAAAAGAAAAAAGAAAAGCTGGAGATGTAGCTCAGTGTGAAAGTCCTGGTACCCAACTACAGGATCACCAGAAAAACTTGTATCATCACTGCCAGACAGGTCATTTTACAGATGAGTGAACAAAGGCTCAGAGGGGTTAAGCAACTTGCCCAAGTGCTCACGTGGTGATGAGTGAAAATGTAGAAACCTGAACCCATGCCTATCTTGCTCCAAACTCTTCTTCTTGAATACCGTCTGATATGCTTTCCTACCCAATCATGGTGAACACAGGACAAGTTGTCTAAAAGCCAAACTGTCTTGTCTGATGGCTCCAGACAAGACCAGCTTCCTTGTTGGTCTTTCTTCCTGCCATCTGCCTGGATGCCCAATACTCGGGTCATTCCTTGCTGCTTCAACACCCATTAATTTGTTCTGTTGCATGCCAGTTATCAGAGCGGGCACAGGATATTCAGCCAAGAGAGTCACCAAACTGAGAAGAACAAGTTTTTTCCCCAGTGCCAACAAGATGACTGGGTAAATGTGGTTAAGTCAGATTCTCTAAGGCCCTATACATGAAGTATAGTAACTGAGGTCTGTGGGTGAGGACTCCCGCCTGTGACTACGTTACAAGGTGGGTAGGCAAGGATAGGCTGATTGGGGCTGGCATTTTCCATCTCTCGCTTTCAAGACTGATTATTTTCCAGCTATGTCTTGATTTTTTGAGAAACAGTTGTAATACATTCATATGACAAAACAGGATACAGAAATTTAATTTTTCTTACAGTGTATTAAGTGAAAGAGCAAGTTTAAAATATTAATGTAAATAATGCATTCACAGGGGAAAAAAAAGACCAGATGATACTTGGTGGGACTGTGTGTCAATAAAAATGTAATTAGCCTCTTTATGTCTTTCTCAGGTTTTCAAACTTTCACTCACAATTTTTTTTTCTTATGATTAGAAAAGCTGGCAATCCTTATTATCTGAAGGCTTGTTAAGATGTCAAATGGAGAACAAATACCTTGGAGGCCAAGAAGTCACTTAGTCTTTCAGGCATGAGGCCAGATGGACAAAGGAGAGGGTGGTACAAGTGGGAATTCAGAGGAAGACACATTTTCTGATCTGTCACTGTCCGCTACGGCAAACATCGGTCATAGGCAGTTACTTACACTGAAAGTTAAATCTCATTTTAAAGTTCAGTTCCTTAGTTGACACTATAAGGGTTCAACTTCAACAGGTGCTAAGGGCTACGGAATCAGATGGTGTGGGTTACAGAACATTTCCATGGGACAGCGCTATCCTAAACACTGTCTAGGGCCTGAGGGATCCAGCTCCATCTCTCAGTATACCTGTTCTCATCCTTCACACACCAGCACCACGTGTGTAAGCCCCATGAAGACAGGGATGATATCTGTAGTTCTCCCAATCTAGCAGGGGAGACGTATCACCCAGTACACACAGTGAAATGCAGAGGAGCTGACAGATACACAGAGCCCAGTAGGCTGGGAGATGCTACCCAAAGAGGAAATCTCAGGACCATACATGTATGGAAGGGCATGACAGGAGTAAGGGCACTGATAAGAAACAGCACAAGGGAGGAATCAACCGCAGCCAGACATTTGCTCATTTGCACACCGTAAATGTCTGTGATGGGCCAGGCTCTGGGGACAGCAGGGGTCCCTGTCCTCACCATTCTTGCACTCAAATCAGAACTACTGGAGTACCAAGGGTGGGCAGGTATGCCAAGGACTGAAGCTGGAAAAGGGCCCAATTAAGGGCCTCACCTTGCATTAAGGCGTTAGCAAGAGAACCTTCTTTTCTGCTTCACTGGGGTCTGAAGTCCCACGTCCTCATCATTCTGGTCTCCACCCCAGTCCCCACCACTGCTGTGGGCAATGGAGAGCTCCTCAAGGGTGCGCCACATAGCGCAGCGTCTCAGCTGTAGGAGACCCCTTCAGTTAGGAAGTCTGGCTGGGGGCCGTTTGGGTCCTGAGGAAGGGGCTGAATCGTAAAGGTAGGGCCAAAAGGAGCGACCAGAAAGCAGGAGGACGCACCCCAAGTTCCAGACCAGCCGGCAGAGGGAGGGCGTGTCCGAGGCCAGGCTGCACAGTGGGAGCCCTCGTCGCCCAGGAGGGCTCCTGGTAAGGGGGGTACGGGCCGGAAGGGGCGCCGGGGACCCCGGCTGAGGGCAGCGTTCTTTTAGAGGGGCCGAGAGGCGCCGCATGGAGCGGGTGGGCAGCGATGGGCGGGGCCGGAGGCAGCAGGTGTTCGGCACCCGGGGAGAGAGCAAGGGTGGGGCGGAGGGCAGACTTCAGGGGCTTCTCCCCGACCTTGTCCTGCAGCCGTGAGTAGAACCGGGCAGGGCACGCTCTCCACGGCCCCAGACCCGCGGGCCGCGCGTGCCTGGCCTGCCCCCGGGCCGAGGCTTCGGGTGGCCAGTGTTGGGACCCTGGCCCCCTCCCGCCCGGCGGCCCCGCCTGCGTCGCGGCCTCGCCACTCGCGGGTCCCTCGGACCGCCACTCCCACGTGGCCGCATCCCCACTCCCTCCCCTCCCGGCCGCACCCCTCCCCGGCCGCGGTACCTGGGGCTCTCGAAGCTGCACCCCCTGCGCCGCAGCGCCGCCCTCTTCTGCCGCAGGAGCGCAGCGGCCGCCCCGCCGGGCTCCTGCTCCATCGCCCCGGGCGGGGGCCGCGGGCTCGGGAGCACTCGGGTGGGCTCGGGCCTCGGCGGGGCTCGGCCGGACGCTCGGCTCGCGCGCCGCAGCCCACGCCCCGCCCCGCGCCCCTTGGCCGGGCCTAGGCCCCACCCCTGGCCCGCCCCAAACTCCAACTCAGCGGGCCTCTGGTTCCTCACCGACTCAGGCCCCGCCCAGACCCCGCCCAAACTCTACCCAGAGACTCCCCCAACCCTCAGCCTGAACCAGGCCCCGCCCCCGCCCCGCCCTGAATCCCAACTCGCCAATCTCGCAGCTACCTCTGTCCCAAGCCCCGCCCCCGTCCCGTCCCGAGATCCGGTCTCGCCTTTCCCGCGCCAGCCTGCCTCTAAAGCGCCCACCTCAGCTTAAGTTTTGCCCCTCCATGGCCTCGCCCCTCAACACAGACCACGGTCCGGCCCACCAACTCCTCAGCTACTGAGAGTCTGCGCGGCCCTGGCCGTCACACCGCGGCTCGTCTCCCTCAGCGAAATGGACCAGATCCTTACCTCAGTCACTCTGGCCATTCCAACCGTAGCACCGCCCATTTTGGGGCGTGCATTTCCCACACCACGCCTATAGACGTGGTTCAACATTGGAGCTCCGCCTCTTCTCTCCCCGACCCGGAGTCTGTAGACTGGCTCTCTCCCTTGTCTTTTCACAGCCCCACCAGGACAGGTTCCGCCTCTGCGCGTGAGCTGTCTGGTCCACAATGCCGACCTCGCCTATGCTGCCTCTCTTTCCCACCTCCGTCCGCGTGAGCCTGGACGAGGCCAGCACTCCTGATTAAACAAATGAGCCACTGTGAAATCTGTGCTAGTTCAGGATCGCTCCATACAGTAAGCAAAGGTAGTGCTGTCTCCTGGTGGCTGTTTGTAGCAAGGCTGAGGGATTGGAGCTTTGCAGGCTACCAGTTGTGCTTTCAAGTTTTGATTTCCCGTTCTCCAACTTTGTGGCAAATCCCTTCGCTATCTTCATTCCAGGTCAGAAGCATGTTTCACAACCCCGCAACACTGCACAGTGGCTGGGGGCAGGGACTCATCTGGGTAACTGTGCCACTCAAGTCATGCGAAGGAAGTCAGCTAGGGCCACTTCAACAAGCAGGAGTTTGTCACAGCTAGGAAATGTAACTATGCCGGCTTGGAACTGGGAGAGTGGAGCAGAGCCCAAGGGGTGTGCTCGTGGGAGCCTGTGCTTAGAGAATCAACCACTGCAGCCCAGCAAGGCACTGACTGAAGACTGAGGAAGACAGGAACAGAGCATCCCTCCCACTGTCAACTTCCTGGTGCACACTCTCAGTGACTTTCAGGTGCTTTTGCAGAAAGTCTGGCCTTTCTTGCTGCTGCACTTTGAAACAGAGAAGCCAGTCTGGAGAGAGAATGAAGAGGATGCTTGAAGATGAGATTCAGGGAGCCCAAATGAGAGACCGAAAGATGTAGAGAGCTCTCCCTTTTTTCTGGTCCCTCGGGTCTCCTTTGGTTCTTACCCCGGTTTCCATGAGTCAACCCTTTTAAGACTGTCCTCCTTTTGTTCTTAAGTGAGCTGGAGTGCGTTTGTTTTTTGCTTGGCATCATAAACTCCTGCTCATATATCCTTTCAGACTTAGAGCGCATGACCCCTCCCCGTCCTGCTCAATGAGATCGCCTGCTACTCTCCACCTGCACCCTGCTTGTTTCTGTCTCCCTGCATCCCCATCTTGACATTTACGTGTTCTGCAGTCTCTCAACTGAATCTCCAAACACCCCTGTCTCTAAGGATACCCAGGTCCCCCACCTCCTTCCCCTCGAGTGTCCACGGTGCTGTCCCTGTCGTTCCTGAGGGCGTAGCTTCTGTTATTCACATTCTGGTTACTCAGCTGAGCTCTGAGGGCCTCATAGCTCCTCCATCCCTGTATCTAGTGCAGCAAATGTTTGCCAGGTGAATGTTGTGGCTTTAATAAATTGAGCGACATTCATTGGAAAACACATTTAATTTCAAAGTAAACAAAGATGTCTGTACATTATTTAATTAGTGAAACAATTATTATCAGTGTAACAAGCTGAAAAATACAGCAACTTGATACAAGACTGAGGTAACAAAATACTTCACCAAAAATCTAAAGAATCCCACAGAGGGCTGATGTTCAGTGGTTACTGCGGTGAGACAATTCACAAGTATTAGAGAAAGTCCTTCACAACTGCATGCAGGGTCTGTTGGAAAAAAAGACAGCCCGGGAGAATGCAACAGATTTAACAAGAACCCAACTAAAATGTAGAAATTGATTTTCAACTTACTTGGAAGGATACATAAGAAATTGAAAACTACTCTCTACGCAACATTTTGAATGCTTAGTGGAAAACCATGCATTTTGGCACGAAATTTATTAAAGAGTATACCATATTAATAAATTATGATTATTTCATTACTGAATGGTCACAATCATCCAGAAATGGATAGAGATTGATGGTTGTAAAGTTGACAGATGATCTGTCGCGTGGCTGCAGTAAGTGGGGATTTGCGGGTTGCCCATGGGTTAAACACACTGGTGTGGCAGCAGGCTACGAGGCGGACTAACATCCACGGTGCAAGTTCTCAACACCCAAGACAATGCAGCTGTCACTTATGCTGTACCTGAATTTAACACTGAAGTTAAAGTCAGAAGCCTATGAAGCAAATACTGTGAACATTCTGACCCTACTTTCTCAGTCCCTCTTTGGAGTCCTCCATGTACTCAACCACAGCTTTGTGCCTGGCAAACCTTCTGAGCTGCCAGCCTCTAGTACATGAACAGCAGCTGGTCCTACTGCAACTGCACTTAACAGCAAGACTGTTCAGTCTGGTGGGTCTTTCAAAGCCTTTCTGGAAGAATTTGTGTACAGGATTTGTACCCAGGCCTGGGGGAGAGGTAGGGTCTTGCTCAAGGAGATATGTTGGGGTGGGGATTATTTGTTCATTAAGCAATCAGCTCCACAAGAGCAGAGATTGGATCTCTCTTGTTTTCAACCATTTACATCCTGGTTACAGCCTGGCACATGGGAAGCACTCACTAGAAATCAGAATGAAGAAATGAACAAATGAATGAATGAATGGGCATTTTTCTCAGAGAACATATTATTTCAAAGGGACTGTTTTTTAAACACAAAATTACCCAATAATCCAATGTGATGTGGGGCTGATTGAAGTCATTTATGGCATTGCACACAAAAGTGAGGTCGTGTTTTTGGCAATGTTCACCTGGTGGCTGCAAGCATCAGTAATGTGGGTGCAGAGCTCTGGACCCCACCTGGGCTTTAATACAGCAGGCTTGGCTTGCAGATGGTTTCTCATCTTCATAGACCACTTTTTATCTGAAAATGGCATCCTCAATGATACACTTTTTTGGGTTTGGGAAGTGGGAGTTACATGATGAATGAAGTACTGGGCATCTTGGTAAGAAAAAGAAATGCTTTAGAAATTATCAAATCAAACGCT
The DNA here is from genome assembly GCA_004363535.1 of Dasyprocta punctata. Classification (NCBI taxonomy): domain Eukaryota; kingdom Metazoa; phylum Chordata; class Mammalia; order Rodentia; family Dasyproctidae; genus Dasyprocta; species Dasyprocta punctata. The sequence goes on along the minus strand of RJWM01001342.1, from coordinate 47,705 downwards.
TTAGAAAGTTGGCAGTCAGGGTAGGTTCTTCCGTGAACGAGTCCTTCAAGGGTCCACCTCTTGAGTACCTCCATCTGACTGGGTGCTTGCAAGGGTATTTGGTCAGAGGAGGGAAGGCTGCTGGGCTCTCCTCTCCTTGGACACATTCAGGACAATTATGGCTCTCCACCAAACCCGTCCTCCACAAAATATTTCAATATTTGCTAATCTTGGGTTACAAAATGTGCTCAATTAAGAGGGGCATAAAATACTCTCAGGACAATGTGAGCAAATGGGCTCTTCTTGGGACACTTAATACTGCCAGTTAGCTAATCTAGTTTGTAGACAGCATTCTACAACTCTCCTTTCGGGTGCCACAATCTGTTTGCTGCAAGAAAATGACAGTGTATGCATGCAAGACATAGTACCTTCAAGATTCACACGTATTTGTGCACTATGAACAGAAACACTTCCAAGGTAAGAATCCACCCTGGGACCTCCCCACTCTGTGATCTGTCCCTAGGCAGCAGTCCTCAGCTTGAAGGCCTCTTCACCTGCTGCTTGTGGGACAAGCCAACACTGGGAAGACAATAAGCATTGAAGTCACAGGGTTGGCCTGAGTCCCTGCGTGGAGAGTTCATTATCCTTCAGCTTCACCTCCAGAAGTCTTCTGAGGTGTTCAGTGCTCTTACAGTTCTCTTACAAGGCTTTTGCCAACAAAGTCCAAACAGATTCTTCAAGAGTCCAAGGTAAGAATTTCTGGAAGAGGATGTGGGATCAGTCTCTACAAGTGAAAAGACTAAACACTTTGAAAAGAATTGTGACTGTGCTCTTTCAAATTAGGATCAGAAGAAAATGTTTGTGAAGGTTAAGAAAAACTTGGAAAGGGTAGAAGATTATCTAGTTTAATGAACTCTGAAATTCTGGGGTTTTTGGATTGGCATCTATAATATTTCATGTGTGAAAAACCAGGATAGGGTTAGAATAGTGGAGAAACCCAAAGTAAATAAGTAGCTGATATTCCAGTCTTGTATTTTTATGCAAGCTTAAGACTTTCTAGAAGTTAACAGGGAGGTTCAGGCTCAACACACCTCTACACATGTGTTGTTCAGGCTCAACACATGCCTCTAGCATGACCACTGCACGGTTCTGGTCAGAGGTGTCTGCAGTGTTTGTTGTCGCTCAGCCTCCGACGTCAGTTTGAAGCCACTGGTAGAATCGAGTGCACACACGTGGACCCCTGGTACAGGTGGGTGCACAAGGCAGCTGTGGTCAAGGTTTGACAGCATTAACTTTCCCTTCTGGAGTTTCTCTTGGCATCAAAATGTTCAGTCTTTGCTCCAAAAGAGGGTTAGCTTCTGAGCACTGCGAGGCTCAACCACAAAGCACCACCCTGATGACAATTATTTTTGTCATTAATTCATTTAAATTTTCAGAGAAGCTGTCACCATTTGATCAAAATACAGTGATGGGTCTTTTGGTAGATTTTCAATTGACCTACTATGGTTTACTAGTTACAGTGTTGTTTTGCAGCTTCTTACCAAAAAAACCCTTCAGTTTGATGCTTTGTTATTGTGAATTCTGAAACCACAAAAGGGACAAGGGCCCAGAAACTCAGTCTTTCATAAAATAGTTTAAGGGTTTCCTTCTCAGGATTAGGACATCCAAATAAAATGGGGTAGGGAGGTAAGTTGGAGAGGCAGGCTATGATGGTAAATAACAATTCATTTTGAATAAAAGTGTATCTGTGTAAAGTAAAAGTCCCTTTGAAGTATGACAGAAGATGACAGGTAAAGGTCATTGTTCATGAGAAGAGCTCTTACAGAAATGCAGAGGTTGGAGGTTCACTCCCCAGTGCTTGGCTTTCTTGTCACTTGTTCATCAACAGTTGTGCCTGTGGACTTGGAGAACTTGCTGGTGACTGCATTTGGAGGCAAGACCAGGGGAGCGTAAGGCCTCAGTGTCACTCAACTCCCAGTGTGACCAGGAATCCCAGCAGGCCCGCCCTGGCGGTGGAGGCAAAGGGATGAGATGATTGAGGGAAGCAGAAGCCTGCCCTACACAGCGAGGTTGGTGTAGTGATTTCTGTGTGGCCGATCACTGTGAGCATGGTAGCTTCTTAGCTGCTCTGAGGATGCTGGGAGAAAATGCCACAACTTCCCACATGGGCGTGGTGGCAGCAGGTACAATGAGAAGTGCCCCAGTCTGCAGTCCAGAACCAGGTCCTGCCTCAGCAGGGCTGACAGCAAAAAGGCCTGGAAGGGCCCCAGGGCCCAGGGAGCAGGCCTTCCAGATGAATAGCACCCATAGGAACAGAAAACAAGACACGATTTAAGGCATTGTTTGTTTACAGTAAAAGAACACAAGGGACCCTTAACACAGGGGCATCTGGGCTCCTACTCTGACCTTTTTTGGTGAACGAGGCTATCACTGAAGGTTCAAACAGGGCCTCAAAACAAATGAAGTGTGTGATGTCACAAGTCTTGTGCCAAAATGCATGTTTCTCGGAGATTTCACGCTTGCTCGCACGCACACATGTACAGCACGCACACGCAGAGGACGCTTTGTGGGGGGTGTACAAAATCTGAGGCAGCCCAGTGGGTGAGCAGCCCCATGCACTTGGGGTGTAAAGGGCCTGTTCCACAGCCTGTCCCTGCTGTCTGGCCCCGCTTGCAGGTTAATGCTGTCCACTCTGTGTGCAGCAGGAAGGATGGAGAACCCAACATGGGCCAAATGCTCTCTAGTCACAGAAGCAGCTGGTGGACAGACGAGGCCCAGAGAGGAGCGGGGGTGTGCAGTCTGGGGTCCAACCACTGCCCTGCAAGGTGCTGCTGCAGAATGAGTCATGAGAGTCACTGGGAACTGACAGGTGGCTCCTGCACTGGGGAGCCCTCTGGGACTGTGAGGCTGAAGGCCATATCCTCTGAGTCTGGCTGCAAGGCTCCCAGCATCCTGGCTCACAGCCTGTGCCCAGGGCTGCTCTTCTCCACCAGGCCCAGCCCGGGCTCCCAAAAACCTTTTCAGTCACGCCAAGTCCTGCAGAGACTTATTCAAACGACATAAGGTTTGCAGGTACCTGGAAGAGAAAACTCAGCTTCTAGTCAAAGTTCTGGTGCTTGGAAAGGAACAGGGGGTGGATCCTAGGGGAAGGCACCAGGCCTCTCCTAGTCAGGCTATGAATGAGCAGGTCAGGCGGGGAGAGAGCACGGCAGTGATAACAGTTTCTACTTGTTAAGTGCCCACCTTACGCCAGGCACTGCTCTGAATACTTCACCTGCAGTATGTCCTGATCCTCACATCAGCCCTAGGAGGCAGGTGCTAGAGGCACTGCCATCATGCAGATGAGAAACTGAGGCTTCAGGAGTTTAACATGCAGTGAGTAGGAATCCCAAGACTATGTTTCAAATACTATTCTCCCATGAAAATAAAACTGCACGTGGGTGGGGAGGAGGGCAAGCCTCACAGGAATGGGGCATATATGTGGCACCAGAGGGGACACCAGCAGGAGGGGTTGTGTCACTAGGAAATGGCAGAGAATGGCAAGGGAAACCCAGGAGTAGCAGGAAGTATGTGGAAATGACAAGCCCTATAACCTCTTCATAGCTGTGCTCCAGGACAAGACCCCAGGTCTGATTACTGGGGGGACCGTCACTACCAAGGTTAGGTGTTGTCCCAGCCTCAGACCTCTTCTCCTGGCACTGCCATGAGTTCCAAGAAATTTGATTAGAAACAATTTCATCGAAAAGAACCCATCCTGATATCAATTTGGTCAAAATGATGAATTAGGAAAAATGCATCTCCATGCAGCAGGAGACAGTTCTAAGAATGTTCACAGCAGCATTGTCAGGGTAGCAAAATGCAGTAAATCATTCCTGGGATGACTAGCGGGAGAAAAGAGAAAAGATCAGCACAAATAAATGAATTGACAGCTATGTGTGCTGACACGGATGAATCTTAGGAACATGTAGCTGTTGAGTACTTAGGTTGTTGCCAACCTTTTACTATTACATACAGTACAGACTGGAACAATTTGACGAAAAGTACATTAGAAAGCTGAGGATACAGCTCAGCAGCACAGTGCCTGTCTAACAAGCATGAGGTCATGAGTTCGAGGCCCAGCACCAAAAAAAAGTACATTAGCAATAAAAGAAGCAAAGTAGAAAAACATATCGCTCCTCTTGTCATAAAAATTGAACAAAATCCTTTTAAAAATTGGCGGGATTTGCCTCAGACACCATATTGGCCAACCGGTGAAATCCCATCCGTGAGTCCTTTGGACCAAACCACACTGGTTTTACATGGTCCCGGCTCTGCTGTGCAGTGTTGCTGCTTTCTGACTGCTCCCCTGAAGAGGGACACAGGTCCTCGCTCAGGGCTCCCCTAACTGCTCCTGGATGAGCCCAAGGTCCTGCCTTTTCCCCCACCCCACCCAGGTCACCCACTTAAGGGCTGTCAGTTGCTGCAGTTCTGCAACCACCATGCATCCTGCACATAGGCTCCGGGCCACCTGTGTGTGTGCTGTGCTCTTAGAGAGGCACTCACAGCTAATGAGGGCGTGCAGACACATCTGGGGGACTGGTGCTGGGGCCAGGGTGGTTCCAGGTCCAGTTCTCCCTCTCTTAACATCGTCTGATATGGGCAGCCTTATTCAAGCGTTGATACCTTGTTCTGTGGATTGCCTTGGGATGACAGTTGACCAGAGCCACTGGTCCTTCCATCACAGAGATGGTAATAATGTTAATGTACAGCATATATGTGAGCTGGGCCAGGGGTGTGGCTCTGTGGTACAGTGCTTGCCTAACATGTGCAAGGCCCTTGGTTCTACCCACAGAATCTCAAAATCAATATATGTGTGTATGTGTATATATTCTAGACACTGCAGAATTAGTTTCTTATATATTACTGTACAAAGCTTACATTCATATACAAACATATGTATGGTAATTATGGATATGTATTTTGAGGCAAGTTGAAACCAAGTTTCCCTATGTAGTTTAGGCTGGCCTTGAACTCACTATGTAGCCCAGGTTAGCCTCTAATTTGCAGCAATCTTCTCTAGTGCTGGGATTACAGGCGTGCATCACTGTACCTGGCTGTCTATGTATTTTAATACAAGTGAAGTCATCCCTCCCTATGTCCGTGCCCTTTCCTTAATTACTGGTGTCATGGGGCTGTGTCCAGCGCTGTGCCAACTCCTGATGGCTACCCAGTGCTGCACAATAGGGACCCACTGCGGGTCATGCCAGTTTTCATTGTTCTATCTAGAGCAGTGCTGCAGTGACCGTTCTCTAGCATAAGTCTCTGAGGACCTGGGACATCCCTAGCAGTGTCACAGGCAAGTCAGAGGACTCAGTGTGGTCAGTTTGGGCCTCCCTGTGGTACCTCAAGTTTATCCTTGTGTTAGGCTTGTTCTGTTGTTTTAGTCTGTTAAGGACTTTCTGCTAATTCTGCTTCCAGCTTTTTACCATCTATAATCTTTTTTTTTTTTTTTTTTTTTTTTTTTTTTTTTTTTTTTTTTTTTTTTTTTTTTTTTTGCGGCACCAGGGACCAAACTCACAACCTTGCGCCTGTCAGACAGACACTTAAGCCACTGAGCCAAACTCCCGGCCCTAGTTTTTTGAGGCAGCGTCGCACTATGTAGGTCAGGCCAGCGTTGCGCTTGCGTTGTAGCCCAAGCTGGCCTCAAACTCACAACGCTTCTCCTACCTCAGCCTCCCGAGTGCTGAGATTAAAGGCGTGCGCCACCACACCCGGCTTACCATCTATAATCTTGATCAGTTTCTCATATCCGTCCTCATCTACCTTACAATTGACAGTGCTCAGCAGGACCAAGTTGAGGACAGAGCCCTAGGGCCTGCCACCAGTGACCTCCCTCCTTTAACAAGAAACGCTCTGAGAGGCCAAGAAGGCTGAACGTGCTGTGACCAGCAGGCGAAGTCCGTGTCCTTCCAGGCCCAGTGCCTGGTGCTGAGGTCAGACCTTCCTCCTAGAAGTGGCCACCATCTATCCCATGCCCTGTGATCTCTCCCAGACAGACTCAGGAGAGGGACCCGATGTCCTTGGTTCCCTCATGGGTGCTTAAGGACAGGAGAACCAGTGCTGCCTGCTGGCTGCAGGGAGGGGAAGCTCCAGCCTGTCCCCATCTGGTGCTGAGGGGGCACAGCCATGTCTGTTGAGTCAGTCTGGCCAGCAGGGTTGCCTTCCTCAGGCCCTGACACCGCTGCAGGGGGAAGTAGGGGCAGTAGAGTTTGGGGTACAAGGCCAGGATCAGGAATCATGCAGCTTTAGGATAGATCCCAGCTCTACTTTGTCTTAACTGTGGGACTTTGAAAGAGTCTCTGCCTCTTTCTGAACCTCAGGATCCTCATGGAGACAGTAAGAGAACCTTACCTTGTGGATGGAGCACCAGGATGATTCCTGCATGTGAAGCGTTTAGCATAATGGCTGATGAGGAGAGGGGTGGGGAAGGAGCCAGACCCTGAGCCCAGAGGGAGCCCACATCTGTACAAGCCCCTCGGAGCTGAAGTCTTCCATTCATCAGCACTGTTTGGCCTTCAGTAAATAAGCTGCCACTATCATTTCCAAGGGTTGTGGGACTGGGAGACCCATTAGTTAGTCTGGGATATGCCCACAAAATCAGCTTTTGGGGATGACTTCAATAGATTGTGAAGCCTGATCCTCACCACCTCCCTGTCTTCCAGTTAGTGATTTTGTGGCATTTCCTTTAGTGGAAAAGACACAGGAGCCAGACCTGGAGTTTTCCAGATCTCCAGTTCTGGCACTGGGCTTCATTCTATGCTGTACGAGGGGTGTCTTGCTTCAAAGGAAACTGCTGACCCATGGAAGTGCCCGGGAGCAGAGCCGATGGGCTCTGAGGGAAGAAGGGAACTGGTTTCCTAAGGAGCTTGAGCCCCTGGAATGGGAGGGTATTTCTGGCAAGAGACAGGATGTTGGTGACTTTACCTGAGGCCTGTTGCTTTTACATGCATCATCCAAATGCTTGTGCCACAGTATTGCGTGGAACCGGGAGCCAGTCTGAAACTTGTAAACATTGCCTGATGGGCAGAGAAAGCAATGGTTAAGAAGAGAGCACATGGTGGTAAAGCAAAAATTTGCCTAGCATGTGTGAAGCCCTGGGTTCAAATCTCCAGTATCAATCAATCAGTATAAACACATACATACATACATACATATGTACGTAAATGAAGAACCAGCCTGCAACTGTGCAGGAGGGAAACACGAGCCTGCATGACTAAACTAAGGAAGGTCAGGAGCAGCCCCAGATGAGCTGGAGCTGACAGGTAGGTGGGTTCCCATGCTCCCTTGGTTGTCTCTGAACCGGGCGTAACCATGTTTTGGGCTACAGTGCCTTTGGTTGTCTGGAAGCTTGAGACTCCTTCTTAGAATATTTTTAAATGTATAAAATAAAATATAGAGAAAGTCAATGATCCTAAAACACAGTTAGGAAACTACCTAAAAACCAACTGAGTCCTCGAATTCTGGGGTGCTTCTGTACTGATGCACTAGTAACCAGATCTAGCGGCCCATCTGATCTATTCTGTGATTTCAAAGGGATGAGCATAAATGATGCTTTGAAATATCTGAAACCACATGTAGTATGAAAATATCCATGATGCTTCTCAGGGATAAAATCCCAGGTATTTCTAACATTTGTCATTTGCTACCTAAACTCATGATGGAAAGTCAGAAGTTACTGAAGATAGAGATGTGATTTTTCTCTCCTCATCCAAGTTCTTTGATTTCTACACATGGACTCTGGCTGCACTTGGGTCACATTTCCTTCTGCTTGGGGATCCTGTTTCCCTCTGGGCTTAGGCCCAGGAGTAGCTTATGGTCTGTGGGGCCACAAGGTCTCACAGTCATGCTTGTAAAGGCCATGCCTTTTTTCTTCCTAATGAAACCAACACTGAAGAGACTCAAGCAGTAACCAAGCTGAGAATGTGTTTGGGACATCTGTGAGCTCAGTCATTCTGACAGGGAACAGAGAAGGTGGCTATCTACCTCTTCTCCAGCTCCTGGGCTCCTTGAGGTTCCTATACACCTTGTTTCTTTTCTTCTCAACTGAGACCATGGCAATCTGGCACTCAAAGTGTGGCCCCCTGGCCAGTGCCATCATCTGACCCTGCTCCCAGGAGCCTGTTAAAGATGCAGAACCTTGGTCTCCACTCCAGATCTCTAAACTCCAAATCTGAATGTCAACAAGATTCCCAGAAACTTGTCTGTGCATGAACCTGTACTGGAACATTCCTGTCAGTGTGTAAAGATATGTGGGGACTTTGTAGCCCCAGGAAGTTGGCCTGGCTGGAATCAAAGACTCAGGCAATGTTGGGTTTTTGTTCTGTGACATGGGCTACTGAGACTACTTATGGCCTCTGTGTGTCAGGATGGTGCTCAGAACCTTTCCTTCCTCCCAGCAGGGCCACAAAGGAGGTACAGAACCAGGAGGAACTGGGAAGCTCCTCAGGAGAGGTAGGTTGGAGTTTTTGAAATTTACATAGTTCTTCTGAGTTTGCCTTGGATCTGGAAGCAGACATGGCACAGGCATGTCATGGGTCCCTAAAATGCCCCAGGATCCAAGACCCTTCTGGCCCTTTGCTCTGGCTGTATCTAGCATTGTTCTTTGTTCCCATACCCTGAGGCTACAGCTGCTGATGGGTCTCAGGCGCTAAAGGCAAGGCCATAAGAGTGATTCCTATAGCCACATGCTACGCACACTGCTCAACAGGCACACCAATCATGATCCATGGACTAGTGAGAGCACAGCAGGAGACATCCAAACGTAATGCAAAGTGAAACAGCAGCCTTAAAGCTCCTGATGCTTCCAAATGCTGGTTGGGCAGAAGAAGAGATGGGGTAGAGCCTCTGGTGCCTGGTGCCTGACCTGCTACCTACCTTTGTCGGGGTTGTTCAGCTGGAAGATATCTGGGTGCTCAGGGTCATCGGGCAGCTGCACCATCCAGCCCACAATGGAGACCTTTTTGCCAGGTGTGGATTTATACTAGAAGAGAACAACACACAGCTGGAAGGCCCAGGCCCATGCCTTCCTGTCCACACGGAAGGCCAACTTGGCCAAGCGAGTTTCCTTCCCACCCCCAGCCCTATAATTCACAGAGGTCCTTTCCCCAAGTGAAGTCCCAGTATGGGGGTCCATTCATGGGACTTACATGTTTTCTGTCTGTGCCCCGCAAGGACTTGGCTCCGTAATACAGGAGGGTGGATCCTGAGAGTATGACCCAGTACCTGGTCCAAGAGGATAGCTGCACAGGAAGGGGAGGCAGAGTGAGGACATCCGGGGACAGGGTGGCCCCTGGCTTCCAGATTTCAGACGCAGCCACCCACTGGAAATGCCAGCTCAAGTCTCTTCTCTTCCTTGGCCTTTGCCATCCCCCTGGCAATGGCCCTCCCCCCACAATCGAGGAGGCGATTTTTCTTCCCTCCTCTCTCACTTCTTCATGTTGTCTTTCCTTCTTAGACCACTCTGTTGAAGCCACTGCCTACGCTTAATTCCTACATAGTCAGGTGACCTGAGCCCAAGAACATTCTGGGAAAAGCACTTTTAAAATACAGATGTGCTAAGCTACAGCCTAGAAGCTTGATGCCTGCAGTGGGCTGCCCTGGATGGGGTTGAGGGGTGGGAACTCTGGTAGGGCCAAGCTATGGGCAGGCTTGTGTTTCTCTAGGGCAAAGGGCATAATTCCCAAGGTTCTGGTCCTTGGTTTGGGAAACCACTTCCATGGGCTTTGGTTCTGCAAAGGCAAAGCCAATCCCCCATCCGGCAGGAAGAGGATACACCTCCAAGGAGCAGGCTGCTCTGTGTCACCACCCAGGGCCCCTTCATACCACCAAGGGAAAGCAAGGGTTTTAGACCCACCGGGGTGTCCAGCAGACAGACACCCAAGTATGTGATGAAGCAACAAAGTTCATGGAATGATACTCATCTCTACTGTATGTGTGGAACTCTGATGATTTTCCATTCTACTGTACTAAAAAATATGGGTCATGACCCACTGATCTGATTTCATTACTATCAAGTCAGCTAGCATCTGGGACAACACTGCCTTAAGGGTACTGTCAGGCTCTGGCCTTGGGATGACTGGGGCCTGCACTCTGGGCCATGAGAGGTGGGCAGGTCAGTACAAGACAACAGACATAAGCCCCATGCTGCAGGAGGCTCTGGAATATGCTGCGACCTCACGTCACTAAGTGACAGTGTCACCAGATCTGGGAAGGAGACTCTCATCACCCAAGAGTCAACTGGCAACTCAAGACAGGGGCTCTGAGAACACCTGGAGGTGGTGGGTGGGCCAGGCCTCGGCATCTTCTTGGTGGGCCTGGGAGGAGAGGCATCTCCAGCTGACCCTGTGGCCAGTGGACAGGGAGCTAGGGGCCAGAGCAGGACAGATGCTGCTTGGAGATGCAGCTCACAGATGGCTTGGGGCAACTTGTCATGCAAGGGGCTAAGGTTGTCTCGTGGAGTCATGGAGTTGATGACATTTGGCTTCAGCTGGTGGTAGGACACTGATCCTCTGACCTTCATCCTTGTGCTTTCCTCCACTTGTTTTAGGATACCACTGGGACAAGAGGGAATCTGCATCGAGGAATGCCACCCAGTAGTGCATGGACTCAGAGTCACTCAGCCTCCTGGGCCATTCGACTTTTTTGTTCCCAGCCTCCAGGTTTCCACCTGCCCTCCAGGCCATTGCCTGTGTTCCCTGCGTGCAGGCACTGTCACATGTGGCCTCCAGGAAGAGGCTCAGTCATGTCCCAGTTTACAACGTGGAAACAAAGGCCCTGCTCTTCCAGCTGCTGCCCTTACACCGGGCCCTCACTGGGGCCCACGCTGTCTCCATCAGGCGTGCTGACTTACTGCGGGCTTCCGTCCTTCCTTGAGCAGGGTTTTCCTTCTCAGAGGCCCCTCCATGGTGGGCACAGCTGCCGAGCTTCCCAGGGTACAGGTGCATGGGCTGGTGGGGCTGAGGGGAGACCGTCAGTCAGACACAGCCCGGGGAAGCTGAAGCTTGGCACCCTCTTGCTCACCGGGGTTCCTAGGAGCCCACTAGTGAGTCCATGGCTTTCCCATAGGCAAGTGAACCCCTAGGACCAGGCAAGGCCAGGGAGGGGAGGGCCAAGGTCCAGAGGAGCAAGAAGGGCTCCTGGCAGCTGAGCACTTTCACCTCCTCTATCTTCAAGCTCTAGGCTTGGTGGTCAAGTACCCCATAACCCAGCTTGTAGCCTAGCAGCAGCTGTCCCATCCAGAAGCCACCTCTATCACAGCTTCCTCCTGGCTGCTCCTGGGGCTCACACCTATAGCTTCCTCTAAACCTGCTCCTTGGGCTGGCCAGAGCCTCGGAGTGGGGTGATATGTGTTTGTGTGTGTGGCGGGGTGGTGGTGGTGGAAGGAGGCATGGAAGCACCCACACTTTTTCCTCCAGGCCCCTCTCTCCCAGGGTCCGGCACCACCCACAGGTGGCAGCTTAGCAGTGCACGGCCAGGCCAGCCCTGTCTGAGCCCCAGATCTGTGTGCCTGCTCACTCACACCAGAGGCGCCTTCCCACGCCTGCTGCTGAGCACCTCTGCCCCACAAACCAATCAACCCCTAGGATGCACTGATGCTGGGCCCTGACTATGTCTGGCTGTCCGTCCCAGATGTCCCACCTCCCCATGTGAGGCCAGTGCATCTTCCTTTGGTTGATTGCTTACTGCCTGGCCTCTGCCCTGCTCCCTCCTCTACCTGCTCCACACTGTCCCCTCCCACAGCCAACCCCTTCCTTGCCTCCCACTGCTTTTAAGGGGCAGGCCACCATTCTTGTGCTTGCTGGATGTGCCCTGACCCATCTCCTCTGTGCCCCTTCCCTTCTCTCATTCTGTACAACACAGCCTTTCAGTCCCCAGCTCCTCATACTTCACAGGGTGACACAGCGCTGCTGGGCACACTCTCATCACTCCTCGTCTCTGCTGTTATCTAGTAAATTCCCATCATTTCCCCAGTCTCGGCTTCCCTGATCCCCTCTCCTCTTTCCCAGAGTAGCCCACACCTCTGCTTTGAGACCATCAGTGATCCTGGCAGTAGCCTCACGAAGGCAGAAGCTGCATCTGTGTCCTTCTGTAGCCTCTAACACAGACTTTGCACTCAACAAGCACCCTAAAGGTAATCCCTGAATAAATGAGCAAAGGAATAAATGAATACCTGTAAGCACAGCTCCGGGTTCTGGGAGAATTCCGAACTGGAACCCGCCAGTTGGGCCCTAGGGTGGCATAGAGACGGCCCCTGCTACAGAGGAAAAGGGGCACGTTTCAGCCACATCCCAGAAAGACCAGATATCCCCTGGGATCATGTGGGTCAGCCCCTGCCCTCCCCCCTGCAGGCTTCTCACTCCCTCTGCAAGCACCTCTCCGGCATCCTGGAGCCACCAGGTCAGCGAATCCACACCTCCACACTGTCAGAGCCCTCTGGGAAATTCTCCAAGTCTCTGGTGAGTACTTCCTCATGCTTGTATCCAAAGTCCACCCTTTTCCCAGTTACCCTAGTGTGTGGCTGTTATGTTTAAGAGAAAATGCTGTGCACCCCTCAGTCACAGTAGGGCCACAGTGGATGTGCGCACAGACACAGAATTGTGTGCAATCTTGGATGTCGGGCTTGGGGATATCTGCAGTGACCCCATTCACCAGGACACCACCAGGCCTGTCTGTCTGCTGTATCCTCTTCTCCGGACAGGCTCCTTTGCTGGCTCCAGCTGCCCCTGAAGACTGGCTCTGTGACCTGCACAGCATCCAACAGCCTGTGCTCTGTGCCCTTCTTGTGGGCCCTGCCTGGCTTTTGTCCCTCCTGTGCCCTAGCATGAACCCTTCCAGGGGAGTGTGCAGCTTCCTGCCCCACCTCCTTGGAGGGAGGCACCCCTTTCCGCTCTCCTCTTCATCCTTTCCTGTCTTAGAAGAATCACTTCCTGTGTCCACTCACTGGTGGCAGCCCCAAGTGGACTCATCCCCAGTCCTGCAGCATGCTCCACCCCTTCACTATAGATTGCTTTGCCCCATGGCCAGATGGCGATGTAACCTCCTATGTAAAGTCAGATGAGGTCCTTCCCAAATGCTCCCCGTGCTGTCCACAGCCAGCTCTGGGCTGCTGCCTACTGGGAGTGGCGTGGGGACACCTTCGCTTGTCACAGCTGGTATATCACACCATCACTGAGCCAGGACCTCCATCCTGCAGCCAAGAAAGAAGTATTCTCGATGGCCGTCTTGGGTCCACTGTCCAGTGGAGCCTTGCTGGTCACTTGGGATGGCTGCTCCAGGACCCTCCCCTTCTGCCAATTGCTCCTCTTTAGGTGACAATGCACCATAGCACATGCTTGGTCCCCCAGGTTCTCAGTGTGACGGGTCTCATGATGGTCCCAGGTTGATGCTGCCCTACCACAAACTATGGCACAATTGAGAGGCCTGGCCATGCTCAATTCCAGCCAGCTGCCACTCCCAGCTGGAACCGTGTGTGAATGACACACTGCCCAGAGAACCACGCTGCCAGTTCTCATTTCTAAGTAGCTGGGTGCTCAGGCTGAGTAACCTCCCACCTGTGGCAGCAGCACTGAAGTCACATCCTAAGCTGAGCAATGCCGTTGGGGCACCGGTGACAGGCAGCCTTCAGGGCAGCTCTCCTTCCCAGCCATCACGGGGATTTCCTACAAGCGGGGTCAGAGGGTGAGTTCTGCGATGACGTCCTCTGTGACATCTCCTCTGACTCTGACCTGGACTCCCAAGCTGAGCTGCTGCCATCGGGAGCAGAGGGGAGCCTCTCTCCCCTGAGCTGGTTCTCTGGCCTTCACTCTGCCTCCTTGTGGGTCCTTGTCAGCCCCGGAGAGTGCAATGGCAGGACAGTCTGCAGTCACCGGTCATTCCTCAGACAGGGTAACGGCCTGTGCTGCCACCTGCTTCCTGTCATTGTCTCACATGGTTGGCAGCCATGGCTGCGTATTTAGTAGATATTGGTAGAACAGATATTTGTGGACAGAAAGCCTGCAACTGGATCTTCTGGTGAGCCTGGCCTTGTAAACAAACATTGTTCCAGCACAACATGCAGGGGGCTGGCGGTGCAGAGACACTGTGGCTTGCTCGGGTTGTTCACGGAGAGACCAAAGAGACAGGCCAGTGGGGTGGGACATGTGGCCTGGTCCATGTCTCACTTCAGCATGGGTCTCCCTGGGATCCTACTTAGAGGCAGCTCCGCTGGGCACCTCAGCCCACAGCTTGCACTTACTGGGCTGTGCCGGTGTCTGTGAGGCCAAATGGCCATAAGGTCCTTAGGCATGAGGGTCTCCTGGGTGGGCAGCTCCCAGGTTCTCTGTCCCTTGGCTTCCTCCATGTGGCATTCTTCTGTGGGGTTTGGCTGCCCCATACATCACAGCCACTGGCTCCTGTCACCTGCTTACCATGTACTACTTAAATGCTTTTGCACACTGATCCAGTCAACCTTGTGGGAGAGGTACAGTCAGCCCTCACACCATTTCAGATGAGAACACTGGGACTCAAGGAGGTGGAGAAGCCACATGTCCCACCCCACTGGCCTGTCATTAGAGGTGGGATTGAGCATTCACCCTGGTGTGCACCAAGGGCCTGCCTGAGCCAGTCTTACTGCTCCATGCCGGAAGCCAGACCTGCTCTCCCAGCACCAGGTGGTGGCCAGCCTTCTGTCCCTGTGAGCTGGGGAGGCTGTGATGGCAGCCTGGAGGGGTTGGCTGGCACCAGTGCAGAGTAGTGAGGGTCCTCAGTGGTGGGAGCCAGATGGCCTGATCCTTCCCTGTTTTCTTAGGGGAATTTGCTGGACCAGGAAATGCAATCTGAGTGGGTGGTAGTATCTGGTAAAGACTAGGAATCATGGGTTTCTCATGGGGTCCTACTACAGAGCCTCAGGCACTGGTCCTAGCACTGTTCTGAGACCATGGCTGAATACCATGTGTCCTCAGGGGTCCCACTGACTGTTGTCTCTTCAGGATGGATCTGGGAATGCTAGCAGGCAACTGAGGCCTACCTAGACCAGGAGCTCAGGGAAAGATTTCCCCAGGGAAGATGTAGGCTGGCAACCAGGTCCCAGTCATACAGAGTTCCCAAGATAATGATGATGATGATGCTGATGATGACGACAACAACATCAAGGATGGTGGTGATGGTAGTGATGGAATGATGGGTGCCAGGCAATGTGCTCAGCAGTATTTGCTCATTATCCCACTTAACCATGTAACACTGTGAGGCAGGCACTGTTATTAGCCCTGCCTCATGGATAAGGCATCTGAGGCTTGAAGAGGGGACATCACTTGCCCAAGGTCACAGCACTAGGAAGAGGAAGCTTGGGAGGGGCTGTAGAAGCAGCCAGGGCATTTCTTGAGTCAGCAGCTGCATGAACACTAAGGTTAGCTAGGGCATTGTCTCTTAGGACCATAACAGACTACAGCTATTTGGGGAGGTGGGTTAGATTTCATAAAGCTCCGAATCTTTGCTGTGAGCCTACGGAGCACAGGAGCTGACAGAAATCTTAGATCTCAGTTGCGTTGAGGCCTCAGGAAACTTGGCCTTAGCAGAAGTTGGGCTCTCCACCCCATCCACCTGTCTCAAGTTCACAGAACTCTGGCAGGCCGCACCTGCAGCAGGGCCCGGGTGATATGTTCAGTGGTGTTTACCTGCACCCGCAAACCCCAGATGTGAAGCCAGTCCCACTAGCCCATGGCTTGTCTGGCTACTTCCTGATGATTCAACCTCATCTGGAGGCAGGAAGCACCACCCTGAATTCCCCTGGGCATTTGGACATCCCTTCTTGCTGTGCTTTTTAAAGGTCCTTTGCTCTCTGTGAGCCATGCACCTTTCTCTGAATAATGTCCCTAGGAATAGGTTTCCTAGGCAGGCCCCTAGGAACCATGTTTGTCCTGCACATCCCCAGCCTTCTGACAGCTGAGCAGGCAGGACAAATACAAATCCATGCCAGATTTCCTCTCCTGGCCATTAGGAACTAGATCAGTGAGGCTGAAAGTCAGGCTCAGTGGCTTAGTAAAGCCACCCCACATAAACTTGGGAGCTGTGTGGCATCTCCTGTCTCCTCTGTGTGCTGAGAAGTCCAGAATCTGGTCTTTAGGGCAGCAAAGGGGTAGAGAAGACTTCAGAGGGAAGGTCAGACCCAGTGAAAGAGAGACCCGGCCATGGTTCAGCCCTGGCTCTGGAGGAGATAAAGGCCCTCTTCAGATAAGCTGTGGGCAGGGGTTCTCAGCTCCCCAAGAAAAAGCAGCTGGTCGGGGGTCCAGCCTTGACTGCCATGGCCAAGGACAGGTGTTATGACTCAGATCCAAAATGGATCCAAGGCTCACTGTGTTGGAGGTTTGGTTGCCAGGTGACAGCTTTTGGAGGGTGGAGATGGCAAGGCCCACTGTGAGTCATCCTGAGTTCAGCTGTACTCACAGCTGCACTGGAGCTGAGGGGACCCTTGCTCCAAAGTCTGGCCTAATTCTCCCCAAATACTGCAGACTTTGGGACTCAGAGCCACCTTGTGCCTTTGCGAACCTGGGACGTTGACCAAACTCCTTGATTCCAGGAAGGGAACGTACATCTTTGAAACTATTTCAGGAGTAGCAGGCATGGTGCTCAGTCGCCACCAGCCATCTACTTTCCTGATGTATCCCTAAGGACAGTGGGTGGTTCCACTGGCTGAGACCAGCAGGAAATCTCCTCACAAGGAGCAGAAATTGCCTCGCCCAACCTCCTCAGCACCTGTTGGCCACAGGGCCAACTGCCTGCGGTGCCCTTTAGAGGCCATCCTGGGGACTGGTGGAAGAGCGCTTTCTTCCCAGTCTGTCTGCCCACATGGACTGAACTGCCAGCTGGGGAGATTTTTCTTCCCTTGCCCAGCCTTATCCCTAGGTAGTTTTCTTGCTGGTAAGAGGTGCCTGCAAGGGGAAATCTTAATTAAAAGCCCCTGCATTTGTTCCTCCACGGAGCAGCTCCCCCTGTGTACTAAGCATGCATGTGCACACCCCTTCTGCACACTGAGGAGCCGAAGCTCAGGGGTTGATGCTGTCCAGGGGATCGATAGCACAGGTGGCCCTGACCCCAGCTCCCCAGTCCCACTGGCCATGCCTCTGCTGCAGAGGTACACTGGGAACTCAAGAAAACAGGACACGCCACAGGGCCCACCTCTCTCTCTCTCCTACATGAGACTCCTAGAGACACTGAGCATTTGTTCCCGGGCCACCTCTCCCATCCAGGACACGGCTCAGAGCTCACAGGCCCCTCAGGTCCCAGGATCCCCCATGAGGGCTCACCAGGGTCCTCTTTACCAAATGCCCTTGGACTTTAGCTGCCACCTCCGCCAGGAGCCACCCATGAGCCTGTAGGTGACACAGCTGTCCCTGTCAGATGACCAATGCACCCTGTCCCATTGTGCCAGGGCCCTCTGTGCAACTAGTTTGACTCCTTCCAGGCTCGGTGAGCTCTGACTAGGTCCCTGCAAGTCAGGGCCTGTCTGCTTCAGAGAAGGCTATGTGCTGTCCCCTCTCTCCCCTTCCCTGTCCCACTTGAGGGGCTTCTGAGGCGCCTTCTCTCCTGTTCTTCCCACCATCCCTATCATAGTCTGATCTCACACAAGAGGACAGTGCCATGGGGCTGGCACTGTCACACTAGGAAAATGGGTACTGAGGGCTGTGTAATGAACTCTGGCACACTTTCCTATTTTGCTTCTTAAAAACTGGCCAGTAATCATTTCTGATGATGTCTTCTTTTAAAAAACAGGACTGGAGGTTTAGCTCAGTGGCACAAGCGCCTGCCTTGCAAGTGTAAGGTTGTGAGTTCAATCCCCAGTACTAAAAAGAAAAAAGTATTGTTCCATAAAAAACTGAATGCTAATTTCTTTCTGAGTAGAAAACATTTACCCACTGTGGGAAATTTGGAGAATCTGGAGGAACAAAGCCTTCAACAACCCTACAATTCGAAATTATCAAGATGAATGACAGTACAGTATGTATTTTCATACATAGTTTATGTTAATTTTACAATCCATTCCGTTCCTCTTTAAAAATATTTCATCCCTTGGACCCATGCTCTTGTTCTTGCCACGTGCCAACACTTGCAAGTCAGGCCCACATCCCCCAGTGCCCCCGCTGCTCTCCTGACTGCACGGCCCCTGCCTCCCTGCTTCTCTGGAGCCCAGCCCAGTGCCAGCCCCAGGCCCTTTCAAGGCCCCTTCTCCCCTACTTGGGCAAGCGGTGTGTGCGGCAGGGCTGCTGGGTAAAGTCATAGAGAAAAGCAGGCCCAACCCCACCCCACTACTTCCCAACAACGAAGACTCTGGCCCAGGACCACCACTTGGTCCTCATTCTGGACCCCGGGGGAGCTCAGAAGTGACTGATATTCCCTGGCCTGGCTGCTCCTCCTGAGCCCACAGTGTCTTGACCCTGCCAGGGCTCTGCACATGTGGGGACAGCAAGGGCATCCCCTTAGCTCTCTGCACCCTCACTCCACATCCCAGTTGGACAGGGGTTTGTCCTTCTTCAGCGGTCCATGGCTCCAGTGGAAGCCAATACGGGTGCTCATTTTTTGTCTGTTTTAACTCAGGGTCTCACTATGTAGTTCAGGCTGGCCTTGAACTCACTATGTAGCCCAGGCTGGCCTCAAACTCATGGCAATCTTCCTGCCTCAGCTTCCCAGCTGGGATTACAGGCATATACCACACCTGGTGATGTGGGCATTCTTGATGCTGGCCACTTTGGGAACACACTGGGCATATGTGACCTGGGTCTGGCTGACAATGAAGAACCACCTTTAAGCCCTGGCACTGACATTTATGTGTGTAAACTTGGGGCAGGTAAACTCAGAAGATGGGGCCAAGCAAGCGCAGACAGCGGGCACTCTGCTGCCTGCCTGTTTGTGGTGGCACTGTCAGTGATTCAGATGTGTGCTTAACCAGAACAGCTGTGTCTCTCTGCCCTTTACTTTGCTATGCATTTTGGCTCCATTTCTTTACCTGGCCTGAGACGAGCTTTTACTAGGGCATGGGCTGGTCCATCAAAGGTCATGCCCCTCAGCTTCAGAGCTGCAGGAGGCCCCAGCCTGGCCCTCTCTTGAACCTGTAACACTAGGTGCACCCCTTTATCTGCTCAAGCAGGTGAGACAATACAGAGAAAGCTGTTAGCATGCAGCAGCTGTGAGGCCAGCTGGAAGGCCACTGAGTAGGGAGGTCTTTCTGGGCAGTCACTGGTCCTGGGGCCCAGAGGGTGATACCTAGGGATCCACTCCCATTCAAAGAGCAGATGCAGATGGAGTGCAGCGAGGCTGCCCAAATGTCAAGCATAAAGAAGACCCAGGAGGCAACACGATGGTGACTCAACTGTGAGGAATGAGAGGTAATTCCCTCAAGTACTCCTGAAGAGTCTGAAGGAAAGACTGGAATGCTCACATGCTTTCCAGGGAATGGATTCTCTGGGAACAGGAGCAGAGACTGGTGCAGGGTGGAAATAGGGACAGAAGGCTGCGGGCTCCTGGCATAGGATAATGAGGCCTGCACGGGAGTGGGTCTTTGTTGTGTTCTCTGTCATCTTTTGAAGCAAGAGGTTTCTGTCCCCCACATCCAGGAGGTCATGGGCCAAGAGCTAAGTCCCCTAGACAATAAGGAGCAGGACACCCTCCATGCAGGGGAGTTAAGAGCTTCTGGAGGCAGGGCTGGGCATCTGCACAATGTATCACTGGGAAGTCAGTGCTCAAAGATCCCACCCAAAAAGCACTGTCCAGACACTCAGATGGGCAGTGGTCTAGATGCTATAAAATGTTGTAGCTCAGTGTCCATGCATTGGATACGGTGCTGCATCCTTGGAGCAATGCATTTACCCTCGCCCTCCTCCTTCCTAGTCTAAGCTCAATCATGGAACTTAATGGGAACCATACAGACCACACCCTCAGCAAGTTGTGTGGTAGCTGGCAAGAAGCAGCTGCTTAATAAATAGCTACCAAATGAACAAATGCATGAATGAGTGGATGAAGGAATGAACAAGAGAATGAATGAATGAACAGATAGGTTCAGGAGTGGTTGCTATTCTGGATCTTGCCACTGGGTGGAGTTTTCCATTTGCTGTCCCCTGAGTGGCCTGTGACCAGGGGAGATGCTGGCTTGTCTGTAGTCCTCTTCCTCAGGGGGAACACCTAGGAGTCCCCTGACTGGGCTGGGAGTTCTGGTGTCTGCCCTTTAGGCCTGTGGGGTTTTCTTTTCTACTTTGGGGTGGCTCTGGAGCCAGAGCAGCTGGACCAGTTTGCCTGAGCTCCCCAAAGAGAACAGAGAAAAGGTCTCTGCAGAAGTCCTGGGACAAGGGCAGGCCTCCCCCTGGCAAGCCGTCACCCTGAATTTCACCGAAAGACTGACTGGGTGATCTGGGACCCAGCCCTGTAGAGATGTCACTGCTGGCCCTCTGGCTGAGGCATGGGGCAATCAAGGGGTGCTTGGTGGAAGAACAGTGTGGGTTTGGGTCAACTCTGTCCTTGTCAAATGAGTGTGAAGCAGGCAAGTCACTTCAACTGAACCCTGCTGTCTTTGTGTACAAAATGGGGACAATATTCACAGCTGTGGTGGAGGTGCAGGGAGTTCATGCACATGCATAGCTAGGGCCTAGACAGACCCCGGGACACAGGAAGTGCTCAACACATTGACCACCTGATGGCCCCTCTGCCCTGTGAGGGGTAGAGAACCAACCTCCTCTCTGGTCGCTCCATAGTTAGGGGAGAGCAGCTTCAGCACTGCAGGAGTATGAGTGTATGTGCACATGTGTGTGTGTACTGTGTGACGTGCATGTGTACACTGTGAGAGTATACACTCACATGTGCACGAGTGTACACACATTCATGTATACATATGTGCGCATGCAGAGTATGTGAGAAAATGTAGTGCTGCACATCTCTAGGTGTAATTGTGTATATGTATATGTATACATGTAAGTGTGTATATGTATGCTTGTGCCTGTGTGTAGCATATGACCAAGTGTATGTGTATGAACATGTGAGTGTGTACTGAGTGAATGTGCACATGTATATCTGAGAGGGTATGTATAACTACGCATGCATGCACATTTGTGAGAGTATCCGTGTAACTGTGCAGGTGTGTGCATGTGCACATGTAAGAACGTTTAGCTGTGAGTGCATGTGTGTACATGTGTGTCAGGCAGTATAACAATGTGTGTATGCATGTGTATATATACATGTGAGTATGTAACTAAATGTGACACTAGCTGAATCTGTGCATGTATGTGTGTGTAATGGAGTGTGCACACCTGCATGCACACACATGAAACAGTGTAACCATGAGTGTGTGTTCATGTGTACGTTTAAGTGAGTATGCAGCGAGTGTATACGCACTGTGAGAGCACTGTAACTATGAGTGTGCATAGGTGTGTAACATGTATGACAGCATGGGTAACTGTGCATGGACCACTACACACTGGTGGAGGCCCTGCCCTGAAGGACAAGGTACGCCTGCCTCCCTGGGACATTCTTCATCACTGAACTTCCTTCTGCCTAGCCTCAGACCTTGAGTCACCAAAGCGCCCTCCTCTACCGGTGCCACTGCTGTGGGTCACCCCTTCGCAGCACCCCCATCTTCCCAAGCCCTGGGACTGGCCCAGGAGCACGCGTGACAGGTAAACTCCTGAGTTGGAGACTGTATACCTGGGCAGATGGGCTCTGCACAAGGAGTCAAACCTGAGGCTGCATGGCAGGGGTGCCAATCCTCTGTCACGAGTGCCCAGGAGGGTGGTGGCGTATGGGTGCAATACTCTTACAGTCCACTAGGTGGAGCCACGTGCCCATCTCAAGAACAGGACACGCTTCAGCTCCTGGTTTCCAGAACCTGCACTGCAGAGCCGGTCTGCTCCCAGGTCTGCTTCAAGGTTGGGCCCAGGAAGCACTCCTGGGTTGACTCGCTCACAGAGCAGAGGCCGGGACACCCACAGTCCTACTGCTCCTGCCCACTGCTGAGGAGCCACAGGATCACATCCTGAGGCCAGTGCCCAGAGCCTGCCTCCAGTTCCTTGGGTCCTGGGACCTCTGTGGGACGAGGCCACACTGGGGCCACACTCACCTTTCCAGCCCTGAAGACATCTCTTCACTAAACTCTGAGCTCTCACTACTGCCTGAAAAAGGAACACAGATCAGTGAGCGTAGTGGCCTTGAAGAGCTCACAGCTTCCTGACCCTGTAGGTGACAACATGACTCAAGTTTTGCCACTGTCTGACTCTGCTCTGGGAGTGTAGAACTAACCTGTACGACCATTCCCAGGGGATCCTCTACCCCTCCCACTACCTGCTGGAGGCTGGAGGGCCTATGGGGCCCAGATCCTTAGGCCTATCTGGCCTGACGTGACTTCACCACTGCCCCCTGCTGGCCCAGGGGAAGCAAGGCTGGAACATAGTTCACCTGCCCCCAGGCCGGGCTGTCCCTCTGACACAGCCCTGAGGAGTGGAATGTATGTCCCAGCACAGCCCTGGCCCAGGGAGGCACAGACAAGGGCTGGACCAGGCCACGTGCTTCTAGGAGTTCCCCAAGGAGAGATTTTTGCCCCTGTCACTCAGCATCCATGTGCCCTGCCTCTGTACTGTCTTAGACCGCAGAGGCTGCAAGCTTCAGGGCTGTTTGACTGAAATACAAGCAAGGCTTGGCAGAGGGAAGGGGTAAGGAGGATTCCCAGGCCCTTGGATCATTCTGAGCAGTGGCCCTCGTTACGGGGTGCTGGGGACAGACCAGTCTGGCTCCAAATGGGGTCTGTGCACACATGGCAACTTACTTAGGGCTTTTCATCCCCAAGCAGAAAAACATTTTGAGTTTTCTGACTTGATGAGTCAGAAGTAAACAACTCTGTGATCTGCACCCGGACACTGGACAGCACAGCACCTGACTTGTTTTCTGTCTCAGGAACAGCATACCTGGACTCAGGCATAGCAGAAAAAGTTTTCTGGATGTCACACAGATTCTCTGGGCCCAGCCAAGCACTCTTGGGCCTGCATTTCCCACAATGCATTCCTCAGAATCCCAATCCCATTGCATACTCCAAGGAAAAGGGATCCATGGGTGAAACTGGGGGACCCCATAGTCTTCAAGGGTTCACGACACTCACAAACACAGCAAAGTCTCAGGGAGGAAGCCTTTGCACTTTTGTTCCACCTAACCTCTCACCAACATGTGCAGCCCAGTACACCCTTCCAGGCTCCTAAGGGCCCTGGAAGGCACTGGCCCAGGCTATCCTACACTGCTGCCTGTGCCCACATGGGATGGCCCCTGAGGGCAGAAGGTAGACTTTCAGAGGGGTGGGAGATGGCTGTCTCCTGGACTCACAGCCCACAGTCTCTGAGACTGGGACATGGGATTTTGCCTGTTTTCCTCTTGCCCACCTACCCCATGTTCCTGGCCCTCTGCCCTACGGTCCTCATCAGGTCAAACTCAGCATGGCACCTGCCTGTCCACACCAGACCTGGGAGAACTCCCTGCTAAAGGCAGCAGACAGACACACAGACACACCAATAACAGAAGCACAGGCACATAGGAAGGCACCTGGGTGCCATCAGAGGGGCACTGGTCTGATCAGGGCAGTAACAATATGCTGACCTGGGGACACAGCGGGACAGATCTTTGACCAGAGCTCAGGGCTAGACTCAGCCCTAATTTCAGCATCTCCCTGCTTCAATCTTGGCCTCTGCCAAATTTCTGTTCCTTCCATTGACACAAGCACTCTCTCTGGCTGATGCTCAGAGATGTCATTTCATCCCCGAAGATCACATTTCCATCCTCCCTCCTCTGGCTTTGCAGCATTAAGACAAGTACACAGTTAAGACCCAGTGGCCACCCAGTCACTGTGCCAAGAACCTTTCACTGCCTTGCACTGTGGGGTCCTGGGGCTGAGAGTTCTCCTGGGGCAGAAATGCCATTGTGGCAGCAGCTGGGCTTTGGGGGCTCATCCAGACTCAAGTGTGTGTCTGGCTGCCTCTTCCCCTGCCTAAAACACTCGGGCTACAGACCAGATAAGAACCACCTGGGTCTTCTTGAATTCTGGGAGGCTAGGAAGCAAAGGCTTCCCAACTCCTGGGTACACCTGCAGGGAGCCACCTCTCTAGGGGAAGGCGCCGCTGGATCCCCCAGGGCCCCCCAGTGGCACTGTGACAGAGACAGACACAGAGCACATGCTGAGCCTTGGCCCCCTGCCTGTGGTGTGCAGGCCGGAGACGCTTACCTAGGGAGAGTCCATTGGTGACGGTGGAGGAGGTGAGGGCGAGGCCCCTGCGGGGACTGCGGGACTCTAGGACACTGTCGTCCAGAAGGTGCCTGGCCTTCTCCGATGGAAATGTCGCACTTTTACTCTCAACTACACTCAACTGACACATCATACTGGAAACGGAAAGGAAGAAAGAAGGCACAGCTCCTTATCCATGGAGCGATCACGGCTGCACCTGCCGGGATGCAGGTTTCCAGGCTGTGCCCTCTTTTGAGGTGTGACCTTGGGCAAGTCACATCCTTTTGTGGAACCTCAGTTTCTCCACCCATCCATGGGGAATAATGCTGCTTGCCCTGCTTGCTTCCAGGATGAAGATGAGGCTCGCGAGTGATGAGGCCGCCGCAGGTCTGGAGTCACACACACCTGGGCAGTCCTGGCTCCCACGCCTCCTCACCATTGCAGGGACGTGGCGACACCTTGTGCTCCCGGCTAGACTCATCCTTACACTGTGTATTGTAACACTGCTACCTCTGAGGCCCCGTGGGCATGTGGCGCAGCAGGCGGAGGGCTAGGAGTGCTGAGAATCAAGAGTGTCTCTCCTCCTCCTGCCTGTGAACTCCTCAGGGCCAGCCAGGTCTGGTTTGGGGGTGACTAGAGATGGCAGACAGGCAGGCAGGTGGAGAGGAAGGAGGAAGGCAGGCAAGAAAGAAAGGAGGGAGGGAGGGAGATGGACCCATCTGTTCAGGAGTCCGTGCCTAATGCCCAGGGGCTGTGGGCATGGCTGCCCCCAGTCATACTGAGATTTACCCATATCCCCTAGCTAAAAGTCCTATGGGTGGGTGATCCAGCAGGTTTGCTGCTGTGCAGATGCCACAAGACACCCAATAGTGCCCTGAGAACATTCCCTGGCACCCACTGGACTCTGGGTTTCTCCCTAAGAGAGCTACTAACAGAGCCTGGGCACATTTGCTGGAACTCCCCTGTTGCTTCCCTGCCCTTTTCCTCATCCATTTTCCATCTCCATTAGCTGTGGAGCCTGGGGCCTCAGTGGATGGTGGATGGGTGGTGCTACCAGTGCCCTCAGTGATTCCTGAACGCATGCCAGCCTCAGGACAGCATGCCAGCTAGGGGCACCAAGAGCTCCCAGGAGGCGTATGGAAGGGACCCAGCCTTGGGTGAGGGATCCCCAGCATTCCTTTATTCATGCCCATGCCAAGTCAGAAGCCCTGGGGCAGGGCTGCTCAATTACCCACTTGTTGCCCAGGCTGTGACTCTTCCTGTGTCGGGGGACCGGTGGTGTGGGGAGGCTGCCGGCCACGGATGCATCAGGGCAGGTGGGTCTCCGGCGGAAGCGTGCTGAGCTGGAGCCCACAGAGGAGCCTGTGAACAGAGCAGAGGGAAAGAGATGGAACAGAGCTGGGGTCATAGGGGCGTGGGTGGGGGGAGGCTCAGGGCTTGGGGTAAGATCCCCGCTCAGCTGCCTTAGGTGGGACAGAGTGTAAAGAAGCCACATAGTGCTCTGCTCATCAGCGACCCTCTCCCATCCCCTCCCTGTATCATCTATTCTCAAGGCTGACAGCAGTGGTGGTGGTTGGGAGCTGCTCTGCAAGGGGCCCACTGGTTGTACAAGGCCACTGATGTCCCAGTTCTGCTTTAGGTGGCATCTGGAAAACAGGATCTCATAGACCAATCCACAATAAGAGAAGCATGACCCTGAAGCAAAGTTCCTCAGCCAGGACTTTGTGAACCCAAGGGTGGCTATAGAAGGCCATGGAGCGCCGAAGATTGAAATGCACCTATGCGTTCCTCTGCACATGTCCCCAGTGCACTTAAGTGTTCCTCTGTGCACATTTCCCCAATGCACCTACGTGTTCCTCTGTGCACATTTCCCCAATGCACCTACATGTTTCTCTGTGCGCATTTCCCCTTGTGCAGTGGACAGTTTCTTTGAGGCTCTGATTCTTATCACAGGAACTATCAGCGCCACCTGGAGAGTGTGGGCCACCCTGGCGGTTCTGGCTGTGTTGGCTGCTGGGGGTCTGGGCAGCTCAGCAGGTGCCCCTGGGAAGACCTCCTGAGTTATAGGTCAGGCCACAGGCAGTTCTGGCCCCGGGAAACAGCTCATGTAGTTGCTCCAGAAAGGGAAAGAAAGAATGAAAACCATCCTGCTTTGTTTTGGTTTGCACTATTGCTGGGGAGGAATCCAGAGGGTGGAACCCAGCTTGTTTATCAGCAGCCATGTGAGAGGATTACAGTCCCACTGCCTGAGTCACTCAGGCTCCCACCCCAGTGCAGAAAAGTGATTTCTAAAGGTCAGATTACACTGCTCCTCCCCATGTGGTTTGAAGCGGAAGCCCAGGGGTCCTGGTGTTGGAGCAGAAATAACTAAGATTCAACACTGCACGCTTGGTGCTTGTTTTCTGCCTGTGCTGTAACACTTGAGGAGGGCACTTAACAGTCCCAGTTTGTGAGAAGGCCAGCTTACATATGTACTGCATGCTGGAGGCAGGTGTGCAGTACTCTCTGGCTGGCAAGGGAGGAACCCAGTGGTTCAGGGCTTGGACACTGGACACAACAAGAGGAAGGGAGCAAAGAGAGATCAATGTGTGGGATCAGCAAGCAGGAGACACTTCCTCTGGGAAGTCTGCAGTAGGTAGGTCCCACGTGCAACACTTGAGAAAGGGAAGGGCAAGAGGCCTAACATCTATTTTGCACCAACTGGGAGCCAGACTGGTAAAACACTCCATGTCTTAGCTCATGGGCTCCTATGCAGTTAGCACTTCATCACGGCCTCTTTAGAGGGAGGCTCAGACACCAGGGCCACATAGGGGAGGGTGCTGCTCCTCCACTGGCTGTCCAAGGCCCACTTCCGCCTGATCCTGTTCCCACTTGTGTCCCATTTGCAGTGCTCCAGCCTGCCCCTGGCTCTGCTTTCCACTTTGGGTCCTTGCAAGCCCACTGGTCTCTTTCTTGGGCCCTCCATTCTTCCCCTAGGACTAGGCCAGGATGCGCCCCCTCTCCTTTGTGCTTTGGACCCTTGGGAGGTTTGTCTGATCTCAAACGCCCCTGGGCCAGCTAGGGGGAGAGGGTAGGGCCCCAGCGGAAAAGCCCTTGGGCCCCAGGGTCCAGTGTCAGAGCTGACGCTTCTCTCCCCGCCCTGGGTCTCGGCCCCTTTCCCCCCGCCTTCTGCATTGTTGACCAACAGCCTGGGTCTGATGCAGAAGCAGAAGAATTTCCATTCAGCTGGGACCCAGATGAGGGTCCTCTCTGCCAGTAAGTGACACCCTCTGCTACTGAAATGCCTCACGTTCCTGCCGGCCAAGCCTGGGGTGGCCCCCACGTGACAGTGCCAGGGACACGTGTCTTCTGGGGCTGCCTCTGAGCTGGGCAGCTGGCAAGTTTGTCATATCCTCGGGCAGGGGCAGGGTGGGTGGGGGTGGTGCTAATGTGCTGGGGCCCTGGCCAGAGTGCAGTCCCTCCTGCCCGCCTGATATGGCACAGAGAGCTGGAAAAACTGACCATGGGGCTTGACTATCTCAGAGGATTGCTCTATTTTTCCTCAGCATAATTTTTCCATGAATAATCTTTAAAGCGCTTTAAGTGGCTGTTTCTTTAGCAGTTTTATTGGAACATATGAGAACTGACAGTCTCTGTGGGGAACAAGATACATTGAAAAAAATCTGGTTTTCATTACCTTTCTCACAAGAAACCACATACTGACCAATAGACCACTCATTGACTAGAAGAGAAAAAAGCACAGGGTCTTCTAATAATGGCCGGGAAGTGGTCTTTATTAAGCCTGACGAACAGGGATGGCAAAGGACTGCAGCTCTAGAGGTGGATAGGCCTGGCTCCCCCATGTCTGCACTTGCAGGCTGAGCGGCCCCCTGAAAGGTCACCCAATCTCTGAGCCTGAAGTCCGCGTCTGCAGGACAGGAACGGTGGTACGGTCTTGCAACCTCCCTGAGAGAAGCCAACCACTCAGTTTCCCTTCCCCCTCCTACCTCGAATGTGTACTGCGCCCTGCCCACGGGGCTCATATTGGTGCTGGAGGCACAGTATGGGTTCGAAAGATGATGGTCTGTCTTCACAGGGCTGACAGATGTGGGGGAGAGAATAGCCAGTTATCTGTACCCAGGAGAGACACAAGCTTTGCCAGGAGGATGACAGTCATCACTACGGCAACTGCACCAGTGGGGTAACCCCACCAATACTGATGGTGACAATGACTGCTAACCTTTAGTGAGTATCAACGAGGTGCTTTGTCCTCATGCTCTCATTTAAGACTCATGGTAACATCATCGTGCAGGAAGTGTAGCTATTTCAATTTCATCATGTGGAGCTTGTGGTTGGGAACTTGCCCAGGTGAGCAGCCTCTAAGCCAGAGCTCTGTGCACAGTGCATCTGGGAGCCCCAAGGGAGAGTCAGAGGGGACTTCTGGGACATCCAGCATCCTGGCTGGTGTGTCAGCTCCAGCATGGACAGTGACAGGCAGAAGCAACGGCATGTGCAAAGGCTCGGAAGCCTCTGAGGACCTGGAGTTTCGTGAGGGGAAGGCACAGTGGTGCACTCAGATGGGCACCCCGAGAAGCTCCCTGTTGCTTGAGAGCAACTGCATGTGGCCGAGACTTAAGCCCATGGGCTGTGCGGATGAGGGTCCAGGAGGCAGTGCTGGCAGGGGTGTGGAGGGAGGGGACTCGGAGTAGCCCTTTGTGCTGAGGTGGTGTGCACTCAGAGAGCAGGTTGCAGGGGCAGGGGGAGGACTTAAGAGATCCAGCATGGGGCTGATGTTTAGAGGCCACTGGATAGACGGGTGTGGCACTCACGACTGCTGAAAAGGGTACATGGCCAGCCTGGAAGCTTTGTTCCCACAGATTTCTCCTACCTCTGAGCCCTGCCCTGGACAAGCACTGCCTCATTTTGGTAAGCTCACAGGGAATAAGTCTCGCACATCAGAAATTAATGGGAGGCAGCTGTGGCAGAGGGGAACCTGATAATATTTGCGTTCCACCCCTCCTCTGTCTGAGCTGAGGTAGGAGTCATGGCCTGTCCCCTCCTCCTGAGAGAGCCTTTCCTCACTGGTGCGGGAGGGGAGGGCATGACATGACAACTGTGCCACTTGGAGCTCCCGCCATTGCCACCTGAGCCTCTAGTACGCAAAGTAGGCTTTTGCTCAACAAAAGGGCCCAGATTCCTGAGTTTCCTGTCTGGCTGTGTGGGGAGCCCTGTTCCCAACTTGGGAAACTTGGACCCTTCTAGGTCTGCCTGAGGGACACAAAAGGGGCGGATCTGTGCAAAGAGTCTGTTCGTGCTGAAAGCTTTCGCAGCCAGTTTTCCCAGGGAGCTGGGAGTCAGTCACTTTCACGTTCACACACATTCTCTGTTTCTCACATACGCAGCTCTCATAGATCTTCTGCCAGCCAAGATCTATCTCCCATACCACACAGCAGCTATGGTTCATTTCCTTCTGGAAAATGGCACCCAGCTGTTCTCTGACTGGGCCAAGCACACCATGGACCTCCCTCATGGCTGAAGCTGCAGACCCCCAGGCCACAGGGAGCTGGGGAACCTGGGATCTGTGAGGAGTGAGGCCATAGCAGCGCAGCTCAGTTAGATGGAAGCAGTTAGAGTCTTGCCTCCTTTGCCTGGCTTTCATGTGACTGGCTTTCTGGCATTAGAGGAGCTCATGGAGGCCTTTTACCACTCTGAAGATAGAAAAGGTTTCTGGAGGGAGGACTTCGAGGAGGAGAGGGCCTCCTTCCCTTTTGCCTGTGGTTGTTCTCCTCCTCTGCAAGCAGAGACCCTTGGGTGTCTGAAGGAATCTATATAGAGGCAGACCCAGGGGTCTGCTGTATCTCACTCAGGCCTGGGGATGCCAAGATGGCCACAGCCAGAGGACAGTAGTGGCCACAAGAGTCAGCTGCATTCACAGGTCTGTGGTAGTGATGGCGGGTAAGGCCTCCCATGGAACAAGGTGGCCCCTGTGAGGAGATCTGGCATGGGGTTAAGGGCTTGAGGGGATCTGAGCAGCAGCTAGTAGTAGGTAATCGACTCTGAGGGCTTGCAGAAGGAGCCGCAGAGGTCCCTGGAATGAATCTGCATCTGCTGGGTGAAGAATGCATAGGAACTCTGAAGCAAGTGCCCTGGAGAGGAAGCACAGTGGTACTGAATGTCACCTGGATGGTACTGTGCCCCAAGAAAGCAGCAACGAGTATGAGACTGTGCTCTACCCTGGGCTGCTGCAGCAGCAAGTCAGGGTCATGGAGAAATGCTGAGGGAGCATGAAGGCCACACTTGCTCTCTTGCTACAAGCACTCAGGCCTGAAGCTCCCTGGGAGGGTGAGTTGAGGTGATTTAACACAGATCAGGTTTGGAGTTTTGCTTCTTACCTGGAACTAGCATCTGAGAACCAGTAGGGACAGTGTGTGACTCCAAGTGTCTGCAGGAAAGGAGGACATGTCAGGATGTCATTCAGGGAAGATGCTAACTTGCACTGCATAGGTGCACAGGGCAACCAGGACAGAGCTCAGAGTGCCCTTGGGCCCTGATGGGCCCCCTACTTGTGTTGGAGGTGGGCAATGTACCTGTCCATATTTCTGCACTCAGCAGTCGGCTCTGCTACTTCCTTCCTGCGTGAGGCTGGGCACGTGCCTGGGTGTCTTCACCTACAGAACAGGCATGGCAGGGCCCCCTCACAAGGTGGGGGTCAGGGCACAGAGGAGGCCAAGGCAGTCTTGGGATGATGCTCAGCAGACTCTACATTTAGCAAAGGTTGCTTGGATGCTGAAGCTGAGGAAGAGGATGACGATGCACCATCTCTCAGCCTCTGTTTTCCTCCTGTGAACTGGCTGCAGTGCTGCTATTAAAATGTGTCCACAAAGTGCCTCCTGCTCCAGTGAGTGGTAGGGCCTCTGCTCTCTGTCCTTGGACCTCAGCTAGCCCTGTGGTTGCCTGACTCACCGAGGGAGACCAAGGCAAGGCTGTCTGACTTTGAAGGCTGGCTCACTGAGATGCTGAAATATAGCTTCCTCCTTGCCCTTCTCAGACATTTCCTCTGGGGAACAGCTAGCTTCCATGCAGAAGCCTGATGATCCTAGGGTGGCCACACTATGAGGAAGGCCAAGACCACATGTCTGTGTTCTGCCACCACTATAGCCACTGCCCCAGCCAGCAGCAAGCACCAGGCATGTGAGTGAAGACATCTCCCACCCTAGTCCTGTGTGACTTTTGGAATATATGCATATCATGAGACAATTGTTATGTGTCCCTTGGTTCTAGGGTGCAGAGCGATGAGGCAGTGGTACCTGCCATAGCTGGTGAGTAATTGAGCAGGAGCCCAGACAGTCCCTCAGGCTCCCTGTTCCACGCTTGGGTAGCTACCTCACCCTGTGCCCCATCTGAACAGCATCAGAGTCTGCTGGGCGGGCCCGGAGCTAACCCCCATGAGGTTAGGAGTGCAAACCCACGAGCAGGTCTTCTGGCACTGCCTCAGGGAATGTTCCCAGCGGTCTCAGGTGTGTGTCTGCAGAAAACATTGCAGTTCACAGGGAAACTGAGGCTCTAAGGCCTGGGGTTGTACAGCTGAGAGGTGTTGGAGCTGGGCTCTGAACTCAGGTCAGTCTCAACCCAGAGCAGAACTCTTGCTACAAGGCAATGAATCAGGGAGATAGCAAGGCGCGTGGTCCTGAAGTCCTGTGCAGAGAGGAGCGGCCCAGGTTGAGAGTCTCCTGGATTTGAGCTGCTGTCCAGGAATCTTGAGGGAACCCTGTCCACTGGGGAAGCCATGTGGAGGCAGGGCTAGTGAAATCTGGAAATGCCTCCATCAGTTCAAGGTACACAAACATTATTTGCCCTCTCTAGGGGTCATTGTTCTGTATGGTTTTTCTCTCCAGGAAAATACTAGTTCACTTATATAAACTAAACATTACACTGGGGGCGGGTATGGGGTGGGGATGAAAACGTGGCACTACTAGGCTTTTTTCTCTAGACATTCAGAAATTGAGGTTTCTCCATTTTCTTTCTCACAGTGTATTTTTTAGGGGCAAACCCGCCTACATAGCCATTCCCTAGGGTGGAAAATAGGGGCAGCTCTCTTCAGGGTGCAGGGGCCATCCCAGAGACAGCACAGCCACAGCTTGGACCCCACTTCTGATATTAATCAAGACCCCAGAGAAATTCAAGACCGTGAGACCAGAGCTGCTCTCAGTGTCAGGGTCAAGGTCTCCTGGCCCTGGAGGCAGGGGAGCTGGAGAGAGAAGAGGCAGAGTCCTCTGGCCATCTCAGTTTGCTCCTGCTGGCCTCCTTTCAGCTCTGCACACTCTAGTCCTCTCCCCTAGTGAGATGTGTGCTCCAGGAGGCTGGGGTCTTCCCTTACTTGTGGTGGGCGCCTGGTTCCTTGCAAGTGTTTGGCCACTGTGGGCCTGTAGCATGTAAGCCGTGAGTGAACAAAAGAGCACACTACGGGGCTTTTCCTTGGCAGGTGTGGGGGTGTGTGGCTGTGGAAAGAGCCCCACACTGGAGCCTAAACCCCCCTCCTGAGGAGTGAGGGAGGCTGCGTTCCTCCCATTCCTAGGACTGCAAGAGGCACATTCCTGTCCCTGACTCTGGTCGGGCTCTTGCCACGTGGCTCAGTCTAACTGCCAGACCCAGGAAGGCTCCCTGGAGCTGCCCCCTCTGGTCCTGCCCCTCTGGCCCTGTTCTCTAGAGTATCCTGGTGACCCCAGCCTGAAGCAGAACTCAGCTGTCTGTCTTGTGGGGCCGCAAACAGGAAGCCAGGGCTGCTAAGAGTATCTGGGCTCTTCAGACACTCCCCAGACCTCTGGCCATCAATGCAAACCTTAACATCCTGCTTGCAAGGCTGAAGCCAGGGATTTGAAAATTGGTGGAAAATACTCCTGCGAGTTGGGGTTTACTCCACTGTGTAGAAAGCTGCTGGCATCAGCACTTCTACTGAAGGCCGTGTAGAGTCAGCAGTCGGCCCATGCTGAAGCTGCCTCCAAGAACAGGTGCCCACAGGGCCCAGCAGGTGCTCAGGGGTTAGGACCAAGAGGCAAGGCAGGTGACCACAGGCTTTTGTCCAGGGCCCCTACATACTGAGCTCTAGGAATTCCACACTGGGCCCATCCCTCAGGAGCCCTTATGTTGGTGAGGAAGACAGACTCAAGGCATATGAGCATGCAGCTAACTGGAGAGACGTACCATGCGTGCAGGCACAAGTGGCACAGGGCACTGGTGGCAGGAGATTGTCATATAGGGGTCAGCACATCTCTGTGAGAGGCCTGACAGTAAGTACTTTCAAGCTTTGCAGGCCCCTGATCTTTATCCCACCTGTTTAACCCTGCTACTGCAGTGTGAAAGCAAACACAGACAGTGGGTGAGTGTCTGTGTTTGGTTCTATACAGGAACACGGTGGGTATGGCCCAGAGCTTGCCAGCCTTTGTAAAATGCAGCCTGATTAGTTCTGGGGCTGGGACTGGTAGAAAGGCTTTATGAGAGAGTGACATTTAGCTAAAGCCTGGAGGCTGAGCCAGGGACAGAGGATGAATCATAATACTGAGAATCACAGCACCATCATGACAAAGCTGTACCTGATGAAGGTGTTCCAGGTCAGGCTCCACTTGCTTTAGGCATGTGGCCTCAGTAATTGCCCACAACAGCCCCACAATAGAGGTGTGTGTTGTGCCCACTCTGCAGGTGGGGTGTGCACTACTGAGCATTTAGGAGGAGTAAGTTGCCTGGGGGAGGGTCCTAGAACAGGGCCAAGATGGGAAGGTAGAGACTGGACCAGTACTAGAAGTGTTCCCTTGCTATGGGGCCATCTGTAAGGAAAAGGCAGCAGGCATGGAGACAGTGGAGGACATTTCAACACTGCACTCAGGGAAGCCTCGTGGAAACCAAGCTGCTCAGCACAAACTTGACTGTCTTAAGTTAGGACAACAGCATCTCCTAAGGCTCTGAAGAACAGCTGCATTTCACTCTCCAAGTTACCAGACGAGCCCCAGGGTGACAGCGCAGGGTCCAGCTTGTAAGACACAGCTAGCAGAAGTGGAAGAGATAAGGAGTGGGAGTGAATTCAGGACAGGGCACAAGCTTTGAGGGTGGGGTCCTGGTATGGAACTATGGAGAAGAGCTTGGGAAGGTCCAGGACAGCAGTTTTCCACCCCTTCCCAATCACTGCATGTGACAGTAGCACTCATTTTTGACAATTTAACATGGCTGGGGTGATGGTTTTATTATCCCCATCTTGTAAATAAGAAAATTGAGGCCTGGGGTGGAAGATAAAGACACTTATCTAAAGTGGCCTAATCCAGGTTGATGCAACTTAGAACTCAGGCCAGGAGGAGGTGCTCTTGGTCCCCACCCCTTTCTCCCTGCCAGCAGTGGAGATCAGCCCCAGTCACTGACACTTGGCTGCACAACCAATATAGGAGCCATGACGAGAATAATGATGAAGCAGCCAACACCAAGCACACTTTTACAACGCACCAATGTGGGCGGAGCACTTTCCAGGCCAGAATTTACTGGGTATCATGGCCACCCTGAAAGGGTCTTAGCTCCACTCTATGGATGAGGTGCTTGAAGATCAGAGAGCTAGGAAATGGCAGGGCTTGAACTTCATTGCAGAGCCTGGGTCCTTGTCACTAGGGAGGGTGTGTATGTGTGTGTTTCCTCCATAGGTGAATAAATTCAGGAAGATAGCTACTTGGATCTAGTGGCACCAAATACCTCAGGCATCCTGTGCACACAACCTCAAGTCTGGTGCCACCCTGACAATAGGGTCCAAATGGCCTGAAGACTCGGGATTTTCTATACTTCATTTTCATTCCCATCTTGGGGCCCTAATCTCGTGCTCTTGAGGCTGTTCTGTCCCAGGCTGCTCTACCCAGAACTGAGGTATCTTGCAGGGGTCCTGCAAGATTAGGTGCCTGGCAGGTGGGCACAGGAACCATGAGCAGGGACAGTTGAGTCACTGTGCTACATGTACAGCTGTGCTCTGTGGCTCTATGGGCAGGGCCCGCCCAGGGCTATTCTTGGCTTTGCTTCCACTTGAGGTGGCTACAATACCTGCAAGGTCTTCCTTGGAAGAGACTAGTCTCGGAGAGCTGCTTCCTGGTTCTATTCTGAGCGACAGTCTGAAAACAGAAATTGTCACAAGATCAGATGAGCACTGGTTTATCACAGGGGAACTGACAGATATATGGTCAAGGTTGGAAGATGGATAGCTGTTAAGGGCTGCAGTAGTCAGAGTACCAAGCACTGCTGTGAGATCTGCTCCCATCACAGCAGCCTCCTTGGATGCTTCCAGGGCATTTCCACGCAGAAGAGACAATGATGAGTGACCAAAAAATGGTGAGCGACCATGGCCCATGGATTACTAAGCAGGATGTGTTAATTTGGTTGATGAGGCTATAAACTAGATGCACTTTATAAATGAGGAGACTGATGAACATTAACTTCCTTTCCCAAATTCACATGGCTAGCAAGTGGTAGAGCAGGGTCACTCTGATGTAAATAAAGGTTTCATGGGCAAGACTGGGAATGAAGGTTAACTCTTTTTGGAAAGGGAGACAGCCCCCAGCAAGGTGAAGGAAACCCGAGTCCACATGCATGAAGCAGACTGCTCCCTCACTGGTTCTACTGACTCCAGCCTTCTACTCCCCCAGGTTGCAGAAGAAGGGAAAGAACCCCTGGGTCTCCCAGCAGCAGGAGGAGAAAGAAGCTCCTCTCCACACATGGAAGGATGGTCAGACACCTCCCTCCCTGTATCAGAGCCATGGAACATCCAGACAGAGCCTCCTAAATAGGAGCAAGACAAAAAGAAATGGTCCAGCAGCACAGCACACCTCCTCTCCCAAAAGAAAGAGAAAGGGAGAGAGGGCTGCTCCTGGGCCCAACTCATGAGGTGGCCCAGGAACAGAGGAAATTTCCCCTAGTGCTCTGAGTGGAGGAATGACTTATGAGGAACATGGGTGGAACACAACAAAACCTGAAAAGCAAGACATGAAACAAAGGAATAAAATGAAACAGGAGACTGAGGCCGGTGTGAGGGTTGGGAGGTGAGTACCCCAAATCAAAGACTGAAACCAGAGAGGACTGGCTGAATACCTAAATGAAAACAGATCACTAGGCACTGCTGAGGATGAGGAGGTGACCACAGCTGAAAGGAACTAAGGGATGAAAAGGGCAGAAAGTACCCAGCACATGCCTGCCTGGGAGACAGAAGCCAAGAAATGGCAGGGAGATGTCGAAGACTCAAACCAATGGCACTCCTGGGCAGCAAAGGAAGGGTCTGGGGCAGGATCGTCCAGCGAAGGACTTCCCTCCTTGAGCTTTTGAAAGGAACTCTTCACCGGCCAGGCAGACAAAACAAGCCACTTTCAGAGGGGGAAACTCAGACTGGCTTCAGTCTTCACTACAGCAGCATCCAATGCCACTGATCAACAGCTCAGGGTCTGCAAGCCTGGGAGAGAGCTGAAGCGGGCTGCTGGCAAGGCCAGGCCTGATGAATGCGCAGCTGCTTTCATGGAGGACTCAGGCAAGGCAGGCCTGTGGAGAGGGGTGTGGGGGAGAGAGCCCTGCTCCTGATGAAATCCAGCTGAATAAGGGATTGATTTAGAATAAGGACCCCAGGAGAAACTGTGGAGGAACAACAGGTGGTAAGAATTGTATCTGTTTAAAAATACTAAACAGTAGGAATTATGATTCCTGAACACGATGTTTATGTTATAAACTTGAGTTATGTGGTCCAGTAATAATACAACTAACAAAAAAACTAGAAGAGGGTAAGGCAGAGGTGAAGCAGGGAGCCGTGGTAACAGTCTCATCTTTCATAACCAGAGCCAACTGATACTGTCCACAGCAGAAATGCACTTACAGAAAACTTCCTGACTCAGGCGCTCCATGTTTTTGCTGACCCCTTTGATGAATCTTAGGAGGCTCCTTTGGGAAATAATATCTCTTGTAGCAAAGAAATATTTATTTAAAGAACAGAAATTCCTTAGCTTTTATTTCAGTTCTTTTTTCTGGTTGAATTAAAATTAATACTTTTAAGTAAAAATAGCAAGCACTGAAATCCAATTTTAATAAATTCCATCCTTGCATCCATCCAGTTATTCATCCTTCTCTATGTATGTGTAAATGTTTTATGCATTGAAAAATGTCCAGAATTATGCTCGCTTAATGCTAATGATCGGCTTTCTAGGTGGTGGGAATTTGGGTTCTTTTTCTCAAATCAATAACTTAGACTAAAGGCTGAGCAATAAAGAGCACTGATTGGGCCTCTTGGTGCAATATTTCAAAGCAGATGGGAGCAAGTGTTAGGAATACAGTGCCATCAGCGTCCTAGTAAAGCTGCTGCATTC
The DNA here is from genome assembly GCA_004363535.1 of Dasyprocta punctata. Taxonomy (NCBI): domain Eukaryota; kingdom Metazoa; phylum Chordata; class Mammalia; order Rodentia; family Dasyproctidae; genus Dasyprocta; species Dasyprocta punctata. Next base: position 10,130 of record RJWM01001342.1, on the reverse strand, counting down.
TTGGGGGTGAGGAGCCGGTCTCCAGGCGTGAGCTGGCTGCAGCGGGAAGCTCCCCCTGCACAGTCACAAGTCCTGCCTGTCTCTTGCCACTCAGTGTGAGAACCTCCTGGGAAGGGAGTCCTTGATGTTCCACAGAGGTTAGGACTGGGGTGAGAATGCAGCACCCCCTCATACACACACACACACTTTGTCCACAACAAAGGATTTTTGTAAGCCCCAGGCTGATGTCCTTTAGCACTGAGTCCTAGAGATGTTTGATGTCCTTCAGAATGGAAGGAGTAATTATAATCTGCAGCTTGTCCAAGAATTGCCTCATGGTCAGTATTTATAGATTATTTTTCTCCTTAAAGCACATTAGTGCTAATGAAAAAGTACTGTCTCTTTAATCAAAAGCTTGGCGCAGGGATGGAAAATATTATCCTAGAACCTAAGTGGGAATAATTTTGTACTTTAGGCTACTCTTTTCAGGAACAACAAATGCTTTGTAAATAAAATGATCTCAATTTTTGATAAACATTATTTTAAAGGTAATTTGTGGGCTTTCTCTATTCTTGCTACTGTCATACAACAGATCACAATCTCATGTTTTTTATTTTCACAAATTATTTTACAATAATACGACATTATGTCTACACTCCCAACAATCATTAGAAACACACAGCGATCTCTGAAAAAAGACAAATCTTCAGGCCCTGCCCCAGACATCTGGACAGTTAGAAAGTGTCCTGGGTGGCTCTGATTCCCAGCCAGGGCTGCGATCCATTCCTGCAGAGGTGACTAGGAGAGGGGAGGTGTTTGAACAGCCATTCCCAAGATCCTGGTGAGCGGCTCTAGTGGCCACAGGTCTTTAAAGTTTTACTGACTTAGATGATAAATAGGAAGATCAAATTAGTTGATTCAAAAGTAGGAAAAACTTTTAAAAAACACATACTAGATAACAAGATTCAAAGAAATCATGGTGTATTGAAAGCAACCAGTAAGATACAGTTTAAAAGAATATCTATAAAGTTGACATTTAGGTGGCAAATGATCACCTGCAAGGTGGCTGAGAGTAGCCTTGAAATCAGATTATATGAAGAAGTACTGAGGCGCTTAGTGGACCTCAAGTTCAAAATAAGTCAAGAAGACATCCAGCCAATTGCAGCAGATGAGGGTGACATAAGAAATCTATCTCCAAATACAGAAATGTCAGATACATCCCCAGATGCTACCAATGAGGAGAGAATCAAAAACCAGAGCAGGGTGAGTACAAGATGAGCCTAAGGCGGAGAGGTCTTTTTGAGCACTAAGTCTACCCAAAGGGTTTGCACAGGGTTGCTGCTGGGACCTTGGCCAGTGAGTCCTACAGGGAGCTGAGAGCCACAGGGGATTGTCTCTTCCATCCATGAAATCGGATCTTGGAGAACTCTACTCACTGGCCTAAAGATGGCCAGAGAGCTGCCCTTCCACCCAGCGCCACGCATGAAGGAACTGCTCATGAGAACTCAAGTGCCAAGCTAGCACCATGCACAGCTGTGGAACCCCACACACACCCTCAAGCTGCATGGGAAGCTGCACTGAGAGGTGAATGTCCTTCCTCAAACCAAGGGTGCAGGGGGCTGGGGCAGAGGTAGATGTTGGGGGATGGGCAGACAGCACCAACGTGGGGTGGAAGGGGTGGGAGATCCCACTTGTGTGCAGTACTGTGGGTGCTGGGGCATGGGTGGCAATAAGGACCAGGCCTATGCAGGGGTCTGAGCACTGGGCACAACAGTGGGCACAGCTGACTCAGGAGTTGGGGGGACTTACTTGTAGTTGTCATCTTCCACAAACTTCTGGAGCTCTTCAATGTAGCGTACAGACTTCAAGTACTTCTGCACATGGGGCAGGGTGGTGAGGTGATCTGCAAGAGGCGGACAAGACCCACAGGTTTTAGTCTCTCCCTTCTCCAGGCCCAAGGAGCAGCACAGCAGTCACTGACTTAGCCACTCCTTGGATGCTGAGGGTCACTCGCCTTTCTGTGAGTTGCTGATGCACCTGGGGGCCAGGCCCTGTGTTGGGGTAGCTAGGCCTGGCTCTGCTCTCGAGGAGTGGTCCCAAATGTCTAAGCCACACCCACTACCCTCTGAAGCCGTCATGGTTCTCTGTCCAGGAAGGAAAGCAGAGACTTCCACTCAGCGGGCAAGGGCCGGGGAAAGATGGCAGGCACCCTGGCCTCTAGAACAGACCAGAAACAGAATTTGTTCCCAAACAGGTTTCCACTGGGGGCACTAAGCAAGCCTACCACATCTGCTCACTGCCTGTGTGACATGAACAAGAACCACCTATCTGGTTGTGGAAGCCCAGCCAGATGCAAGCCCACAGCTAGAGTTGCTGCTTCCTGGGTGGAAAGGGAGGGGCCCAATGCCTGAGCCTGGCTCTGCACCAGGTGACTTATGGATCAGTCTGTTGTAACCTTTACTCCTGCCTCACATAAGAGAAATCATACCCCCACTGCACAAAGTTAAAAACTGAGGGAACCTGCAAAGGTTGCATACTAGAGAAGAGGCAGAGCTAGGGTTTGACCTCAGACCACTTGAGGTTTGTGTCATACTGTGCTCCTCCCTTTCTTGGGGTGACTGATGTCAGCTGCTCTCCACAGACCTTCTTGGTCACTTCACTCCTCCTGAGAGGGCCACAAGGTGGGACAGACACATCAAGTGGAGTGATAGGGGGACTGGCAGAGGGAAAAGGAACAGAGAGGTGGATGAGGAGGCCCCTCACTTTCCAGGCTGCTGGAGCCCTTGAAGACTTTCTGTCCCTCGGTTGAGAGATTTTGAAGTCACATTATTTTTCTACAGCTCATGTTCTTGTTTCTGAAATGCAGATAATGACATGTGCTTTCCAAGGTGATGACAGTGGTAAAGGCTCTGTACACATCACCCTCTCAATTTCACGCACAAGCAATTTTACAGGAGAAAGTGACTCTCCAAACAGCAGCACTGAGACTTGAACCTGAGTCTGTCTGAGCCTCAGGGCCATGTCCATGATTGTTCTACTGGCCTGTGTGGGTGGAGACTCCTGGCAGGTGAGGCCTGCACTGGGAACTCAGGTGACTGTCAGGAGAAAGCTGACCTGGTCCACGTGCCCCACCACGCTATTGGCGGGGCTGGTGAGCGGGTATTGCCTGGGCAAACCCACTTTGGCTTCTCTGTGGTGCTCCTGAGTGGAGGCTGCTGGCTCTCTCACACCCTTTGTGTGATAGGCAGGGCAGGTTTTTTCTCACCACTCTTGCAAAAACCCTGCTCCACAGAAGTATGTTCCTGCAGCTCTGCTGCCTGTCCCTCTTCATTGCAGCTTCCTCCCTGGCCATATGATCCTTCATTCTCACTCACAAGGACTGGGGCACCTGACTCACGGGCAGGCTCCACACTCTGAAGTCCAGTGTCTTCTTGGATAAAAACATGTCCGTGTGGACAGCCCACCCAGTGTTCTGACTTCTCAGTGCCTGGAACTTTGTTTCTAATAACCTCTTTCTCCATCTATCCCAGACATCTACTGTCACTGTCACACTTTGGATCTCACCATATGGAACAGAATCCAGCCAGGAATTTACCAAATCATTTCCTCCTTCCATCTAGGCCCACAATTAGTTATATTCCTAGCCTCAGTGGGCAGAAGTGATGTGTACCACTTGCAGGTGGTGGTGGATTAAAAACTGGTGGTCAGGTTAACACCAGCTGAACTGAATCAGCATGGCACTGCGTGTACATGGTCCACCTGAGGACTGGTGCCAGCATAAAAAGGAGACTTGGAGAGGAAAAGTTGTGTTGTTATTGTTTGGTGGCGTTGATTCTGCTGTTGCCGTGGGTTTTCCTGGAGGAGCTTGTTGAATTAGTTTCCTGATATGAACTTGGTTGTTTTCATTGTCAGAGGAGCTCAGGACCTTGTTGTTGCTGAGAGTGGCTGTGATTCACTTTGGGGGACCTCTGGTCCTTACATTGAGCATCACTTCCTGGCTCCAGAGAGGAAGATGTGTGCTGTTCAATCTCCAGAAGAAGCTTGTCATGCTGACTTCCTGATAAGAACTCAGCTGTTCTCATCATCATTATCACTAAGGAATGGCCATGGCACTATTTGAGGGAGCTCTGGTCCTTACTTTGAGCATCGCTTTGTGGCTCTGGTGCAGAACTCTCAGCCTACTAGCACAGATCCTTCATCTAGCTGGCACAGATTTTCTAGCTTTCACCACTGACCTTGGGGCCTTCCCAGCACAGATCCATGAAACAGACTTGCATGAATCATTATCGTGGGTTCTAGACCTCCAGTTGGACTTGTGGGAGGCACTGTCATGGGCTCTAGGTCTTCAGCTGAACTCATACAGGATATTGCCATGGGATCCAGGCCCTTGGCTGGATTCTCTAGGTCTTTAGTGGGTGAACAGATTTCCTGCACTTTCTTTGTATTTGACTCCTTGGGTGATCATTATAAATAATACTATAAATTTTGTGTCCTGTATGTAATTGTTTTCCTTGCAATCCCTGACTACAACACAGGTCTGGCATATAAAACCCATCCTTGTATGCTTCCCTCTCTCCCTGTATCTGCCAGCTGGAAGCAGAGTCCAGTGAAGGACTCTGAGGCCATGGGAGATGGTGGAGTCACAAATGGAAAGAACCTGGTCCCAGAATCTGCTTTATGAAGAAGTGATCTATGAGCCAGGCAGACTTTGGCTCTGCCATTCACTAGATGTGTGATCTTTTTTTTTATGATTATGATTACGATTATTTTAAAGGGAGTACAACAGAACAGTAAAATGAAACAAAATAAAACAGTGATAGGACAGTAGGAAATCCACAATCATTATTGTATTGCATGTTGTTATTTTCTAAATAGTTGCCCAGACTATTGGCCTCAGGCCTGAAAAGTCAATCAAACAACATAAATGTCAGGTTACTTCCTTACTTCAGTTTTATCATTTCAGCCTGTGTCATGTCTGGTTGCTTACAAGTGGTGGGGTGGGATGGAGGTGGCTTTTTTTGCTGGTTCTTCCCAGCTGCCAGGGATTCAGTCAACACACAGGGGAGCCTCACAGCTTCTTTGCTGCTTCTCTCTGGCTGGTATGGACCCTGCCAGCGCACAGGGGGTTGGGGCTGCATTGCTTCCTTTCTGTTTCTCCCCATCATGCAGGGCTGCTGCCCCTGGTTTTCTTATTTTTGCTGGATTCCCGAATTATCTCTGCCCATGGGCTTCAAGTCTCAGTTTCGATCCTTCCTGTGCCCATGGCACCCACCTTTCTTCTCCTTCTCTTCCTCATGTTGCTGTATTCCAGGGTCTGGACACAAAAACTTGGAGAAGTTTTTTCTCTGCTGTTCACTATTCTGTCATTTTCCTAAACTCCCAGATATGTGATCTTAATGACTCAACTGTTTGCAGCCTCATTATCCTCATATGCAATACACCAACAGTCACATCTAGTCTTCAGAGTCTTTGAAAATCAAACCTATATGTAAAGGATCTAGTATATGTTTGATATGAAAACCATGAGACATTAAATGATATTAAAATCAGGAGCTTTGCAGGGACTACCTGGTTTCTTGAAGCTTTTTTACTGATAAAGTGATGAATCTACATTTCAATAATGCAAGACTTGACAATTCCAACAACCAAGGGTACTAACCATAGCTGCAGGAAACTTGTAAATCAGCAATTATTCGGAGAATATTGTTCATCTGATTGGACCTTTGTTCATTTTCCATAATACTGCCTGAGGCAGGATATGCAGAATCAATGTAGATTAAATCCAGAAGATAGATCCCTAAAATTAAAGAAGATATTTAATAATGGTAGGAGCTTACAACTAATCAGAACAAAAGAATGCAAGAGTCCTGCTCTGTGTGAAGGCATTAAAGGTAGTTGATGGAAACCTAAGATACTCTTTGGACTTTAATCCCAGTTCTAGCTACTCAGACTGCTCAACTGTAAATCAAACATCTGAGCAACAACCAAAATGGATGCTGGCAGGTTTTAACATTTCTAGTTCATTCACTCTCCAGCAAGGCTTTTTACCTATAACTCCAATGGAAAATAACAGGACATGAATGACAAAAAGGCTCTTTCTTTCTTTCTTTCTTTCTTTCTTTCTTTCTTTCTTTTTTTTAACCAACTAATGAAGTCTAATAGGTCTGAGGAGTCATACCCAGGACCTGAACACCTTTAGGGTGAACTCTGTTTTTATTTATTCACTTAGTTATTGGTGTGTTTACTTGTCTATCTGTCCACATACACACATAAGCATGCACGCACATACAAACACATCACAAACCAAGAGGCAAAAAAAGAAATAAAAAATGGAACTGCCCTCAGTAGAAAGAACTAAAGCAATACAGAGAATTCTCCTGAGGATACTTAAAAAGGAAATAAGGCATGCTGTAAAAACATGGCTATGTGAGGCAAGGGATGAGCTGGAGGGAATGTAGCTGGGGGAGGAGGCAGGACTGTGTATGCAGCCCGAGCCACTACACAGCTCTAAGTGACCAATGAGCTTCAGGGCCACCCTCAGACAGTCTGAAGATGTGGATGGAAAGCAGGTGACATGTCCTTCCAGCAACCCTCTATAAGTACTGACCCTATGCCCACCACACAGGTGGGCTGGACAAGAGAAACGATGTGAAGTAGAATTCAAGGCAGAAAACATTGAGCAAGTCAAAGGGGAGTGGTCAATATCAATGAAAAACATAGCTCATGGAGAAAGATTCAACAATTATGAATTTCTATACATGAAGGAACATTGCAACAATATACAGAATGAAAAGCTGCTAGGAATGAAGTGAATTCAGGAAAGGTGAGCCTCTGGCATGTCGCTGGAAATTTATATGTCTGCAAATGCAAGGCATGATCAAAATATATAGTGAATATTTAAAATTTAAAAATTTATTACAGTAAAAGACACACTGACATTAATCTCCCCTTGGTTAGAATACACTTATCCCATTGTTCTTTCCACTGTGTGAAGTAGTTTAGAAAATTCTCTTTCACATCATGTGATAAAAAATAAGTTGAATGTTATTTCCAAGTGCCATCCAACAGAAAAGGAGGCTCATTACACTGTCTTCATCCACTTATTTCACTGGATCTTGCACTGTGCAACTTCTGGCTCTTCTCCAAACTCAAAATGACCACAGAAGGTTAATGTTTTAAATCAGTTCAGGACCTCAAGGCAACCACAACAGCACAACTAAAGGCACTCACAAAAGATGACTTCAAGAACTGCTTCAGGAAGTGATAAGGATGATAGGATAAGTGTGTTCAAAGTGAAGGGGACCTGGTCCCCTTCTCCTGGATGAGAGGGGAGCTGCAGGTGCGCAGGCTGAGATACTGTGGATCTGCGACATAAGCACCTGAGGTGGTGAATAATAGCTCTCCAAGTCTGCAATAAAATATGGCCTCCAGTAGAACTACACTGCAAAACATGGGAAAGAAACAAAACAGAAAAAGCAAAAAAGCTGAGGAAGCAGAGCCTGAAAAATTTGTGGTAGAAAAAGTAACAGTGAATAGAAAGGTCGAGTATTTTCTGAAGTAGAAGGGATTTATAGATGCTGCGGATACATGGGAACCTGAAGAAACTTTAGATTGTCCAGAATTAATTGAAGCATTTCTTAATTCTCAAAAAGCTGATGAAGCCGGGTGTGGTGATGCACACTGTAATCCCAGAGCTTGGGAGGCTGAGGGAGGAAGATCACTACAAGTTCAGCCTGGGCTACAAAGTGAGTTCAAAGCCAGCCTGAACTGCATAGTGAAACGTTGTCTCAAAAAAGACCAAAACAAAAAAACAAACAAAACAAAAAGCCTGGTAAATAAAAAGACGGTACAAAAAGAAAATCTTTCTCTGACAGTCAATCTAATGATAGCAAATCAAAGAAGAAAAGAGAGGCTGCTAACAAACCTACAGGCTTTGCTGTAAGTCTTGATCCTAAACAATTAACTGGTGCCACAAAAAGTAGTGGAGAATTGATGCGTCTCACAAAATGGAAAGATTCAGACAAAGCTAACTTGATGCTGGCAAAAGAGGCAAATATGAAATGTCCTCCAGCTGTAACTGCTTTTTATGAACAGAGACTAACTTGGCATTCTTGTCCAGAAGATGAAGCTCAATGATTTACACCGTCTGTCTGTCTGTCAGCCTATCTATCTATCTATCTACCTACCTATCTATCTTGGCTTTTTAATTTACTAGTGTGAAAAAAACAACATTCTAATGAAAATCAAGTTTAATATGTTAGTTTTGAAAGTAGCATTTGGGGGAGTTGCTGGGTTTTGTTTGTTTTGCATCAATAGTGCTGGTTACTTTGAAAAGATAAAAGCTTTTGTAGTTGCTTCCTTTATCAGAAAAAAACACATGATAGCCTCATATATTTCCTCTGCTTTTCTAAATGTTGGGGAAATTGTCCATAGTCAAACTCAGGATACATGCCCAAACTCAGTTCTAGCTCACATGCCCATTCTGAGTTTTTTGTTTGTGTGTGTATAAATAAAATACTCATTTAAATGTTTTTTTTGTCTTTAAACTATTACCAAAACAAAAACTATGTGTGATAAACCCATGTTTGAGGTGCCATTTTCTGAGCACGCTAAGAAAAAATCACTTTCAGTTAAATCAAAAGTTTCCCTGAAGTCATATCTTTTCAAGTTAAATGGACGACTCTGTGGTTGATTGGACAGTTTTAAAATGCATATTTTCAAAGCAGCCAGCCACATCAGAATCCATATCTACGTCTTTAGTTACAAAAATGCAGCAGTTTACTTGCAAAATTCCTGAAAAGAAAAATCTTCATCACTATGAACAACTTCCCCACTCAAACAAGGTAACTAGTCAAAACCTAGTTTGTTTGAATTAGCTGAGGAAGATTAGTTGTTTTTTTTTGTTGTTGTTAATTTTTATTTAAGAGAAAAAAAAGACATATAAGAAAGACAAAAAGCAAAAGAGACAAACAAACGACTAGAGTAAATGCACAACAGTAACATTACAGGTTTACAAAACAGGATGATAGAAACTTGACAATGGTTGCAATATTGCGTCTCATTATCTTCAAAATGGTTGTTTACATTAACAGATATAGACATGTAAAATTGATCTAATCATATGAGTATTAACTGTTCTTTCTCAATAACTAATACATTCAGCAGTATGTTCGTTTTAGTTATCTTACATATACTTATATACAGATTTATATCTTTTCCTTTTCCCTTACCTCTTTTCCCCTTTTCCCTTCCCAATTACTTTTGCTCTTTGAGCTGTTTCTTACCCTTAGATAGTATTTATTATAGATTTTGGATCATATATACTATTACAGTTTCTTACACTAGGGAGACAATACAGTATTTACACACGTGGGTTTGATTTATCTCACTTATGAGTATGGTCTCAAGTCGTGTCTATTTACTTATAACAGTCTCAATGCAATCTTTCTTAACAGCTGAGTAGTACTCCACTGTATAAAAATACCACATCCTTTTTATCCATTCTTTCATTGATGGGCACTTGGGTTGTTTCCAAGATCTGGCTATTACAAATTGGGTTGCTATAAACATGGGTGCAGAAACATCACTGTGGTATGATGTTTTCAGTTCTTCTGGGAAAATGCCCAGAAGTGGGATAGCTGAGTTGAATGGGATCTCTAATCCTAGCTTCTTGAGGAATCTCCACACTGACTTCCACAGTGGTTGCACCACTCTACACTCCCACCAACAGTGGAGAAAAGTTCCTTTTTCCCCACAGCCCCTCCAGCATTTGTTGTTGGTTGATTTTTTAATCTTGGCCATTCTTTCTGGGGTGAGATGGAATCTCAGTGTTGTATTAATTTGCATTTCCTGAATGACCATTGATGTTGAACATTTTTTCATATATTTATTTGCCATTTGTATTTCTTTCTCTGACAAGTGTGTATTCATCTCAGATGCCCATTTTTGGATTGGGTCTTTGAATTTTAGAGGCCTGATTTCTTTTCATTCTTTATATGTTTTAGATAGAAGCCCTTTGTATGATGGACAATTGGCTAAGGTATTTTCCCAGTTCATGGGTTTTCTTTTCACTCGGTTGGAGATTTCCTTTGACATGCAAAAACTTTTTAGTAAGATGAGATCCCAGTTGTTGATTCTGGGGAGTGTTTCCC